>JBBDGP010001426.1:600000-830000 GCA_037952835.1 Lithobates septentrionalis | reverse complement strand
TCTGATTAACCCCAACTAAACTCCAGCTGTTCTAGTAGGTCTTTCCTGATATTTTCTTAGTAACATTCTACAGCAAAAGCCATGGTCTGCAGAAAGCTTCCAAAGCATCAGAGGACTCTCATTGTTAAAAGGTATCAGGAAAAGGGTACAAAGAAAATTTACAAGGCATTAGATATACCATGGAACACAGTGCAGACAATCGTCATCAAGTGGAGAAAATATGGCACAACAGTGACATTACTAAGAACTGGCCGTCCCCTCAAAAATGATGAAAAGACAAGAGGAAAACTGGTCAGGGATGCTGCCAAGATGCCTACAGCAACATTAAAGGAGCTTCAGGAATATCTGGCAAGTACTGGCTGTGTGGTACATCCAACAACAATCTCCCGTATTCTTCATGTCTAGACTATGGAGTAGAGTGGCAAGATGTAAGCCTTTTCATATGAAGAAAAATATCCAAGCCCAGCTGCATTTTGCAAAAACACATCTAAAGTCTCCCAAAAGCATGTGGAAAAATGTATTCTGGTCTGATGAAACCAGGGTTGAACTTTTTGGCCATAATTCCAAAAGATATGTTTGGCGCAAAAACACTGCACATCACCAAAACACCATGCCCACCACAGTGAAGCATGGTGGTGGCAGCATCATGCTTTGGGGCTGTTTTTCTTAAGCTGGAACAGTCTTAGTCAAGGTAGATGGTATTATGAACAGTTCCAAATACCAGTCAATATTGGCACAAAACCTTCAGGCTTCTGCTAGAAAGCTGAACATGAAGAGGAACTTTTTCTTTCAGCATGACAACAACCCAAAGCATACATCCAAATCAACAAAGGAATGGCTTCACCAGAAGAAGATTAAAGTTTTGGAATCGGCCAGAGTCCAGACCTGAATCCAATTGATAATCTGTGGGGCGATCTGAAGAGGACTATGCACAGGAGATGCACTTGCAACCTGACAGATTTGGAGTGTTTTTGCAAAGAAGAGCGGGTAAATATTGCCAAGTCAAAGATGTACCATGCGGATAGACTCATACCCAAAAAGACGGAGTGCTGTAAAAAAAAATCAAAACGAGCGTCAACAAAGTATTGGTTTAAGGGTGTGCACACTTATCCAACCATAATATTTTATTTTTTTATTTTTTACTTCCCTCCACCTAAAAGATTTTAGTTTGTTGTTCAACTGAGTTGTACAGTTTATATGTCACATTAAAGGTGGAAAAAGTTCTGAAAGTATTTTATCTTTGTCTCTTTTTTTTTTTTTTATACATCACAGAAACCTGACATTTTAACAGGGGTATCGTAGACTTTTTATATCCACTGTAAGTATACACAGCCTTTGCCATCATGCTCTAAATTGAGCTCAGGTGCATCCTGTTTCCACTGATCATTCTTCAGATATTTGTACAACTTGATTGGAGTCCACCTGTGGTAAATTCAGTTGATTGGACAAGATTTGGAAAGGCACACACCTGTCTATATAATGTGTGGTGTTGTCCCTCGCGCTGTATTGAGTATACGGACTATGTCAATGCCAGAATAGAATGAAATAACTCAGTATTAGGAAATAATAAGAAATTGTGTGAATAGTGATGATGTCTCTGTGGACTGCAGCAAAATCAAAAGTGTTCACATACACTCAACATAATAATAATAATAATAAAAAAGTGATTTTGCGCTTCAAATCTATCACATAAAAGCGTAAACAACATATAAGTACTTATGCATGCAGCTATAGTGGGAATTCTCTGATGGCTTGATGGTCCTCCCGGTATATAGAACCTATCAAAAGATGGAGGGATTGCCCACCTGGGCTCCACCGATCCGGTGGGATGTGTGGGAAAGGGAGAGAAAGAAGCCTCCAATGGTGTAGTATAGTTAAATAAAACGGAGTTTATTAAAGTAATAAGGTGGTCTCTTACATTTAAAATGAATAAAAACAGCATAAATAGCAAAAGGATGGACAAGAGCGGCGTCTGAGGCGCCTCCTTACTGACTTCCGGTTACGTCTGCTCTCTGCCACGCCCTACGCGTTACGTCACCACTCATGACTTCATCTGGGGAACCGGATTGGCCCGAGAGGGATGTCATTTATATTGTGGTACCGGAAGTGCCATAGCGGCCATTTTTGTTATGGTTAAGTGTATTTGTGTTGTTGCGGCCATCTTGCAGGTGGCAATTTGTGCGGAACAGCGGCCATGTTTAAGGGGATCTTGCTGAATGTGGCGCGCTGGTGTATGCGAGCTATAACAATGCTTACGCTTTTTAAGGTGTAATATGGATCGATCTTGTTTAATAGGGGGAAGATGTACATAGCATACAATGCTGTTCCATTATTATATGAGCAATTTAGGAAAATAAATGTTAGATATCAGCCATTTTCTTGTAGTCCCTGATGTTTTTCACAACCTGTATTCTCCTATATGCCGATAGGTCCATATAGGTGGCGGCCATTTTTGAGTGGTTAATTGTATTATCGTCCGCCATGTTACTGTACGCAGTGATGTTATTTTATGTTATATGAGAGAGTTGTAGCTGGGGGGCATCAGTCGTAACCTGAGTCCCCAAGGAGATGTCTCTACATTCATGTCATAATTTTCATAAATATACAACTATGTCCTAAATGTCATTCTTGTTACAACCATGTTATTAAAATAAAGTAAAGTAAATATATCTCAGAATTCTGATTTGAATAAATATCTCCTTAAGGTACACTAACAAATAAAACTTGGTATATAAAAATGGGATAAAATGAAATTAAAATTATACACATACAATGATTATTGAAGGAATGGGATCTGGTTATTAAAATGATCATAATGGTTAAAAATTATTTAAGAAACAATTTAGGTCGAACTCTACGTTCATTCCTCTGGGTGTTAGCGTACGTAGAGTGTGTATCCAATACGACTCCCTTTGGCTTATACTTCTGATTTTGTGGCTACCTCTCCATGAGCCTTTGTATTTCTCAATACCCCAGAATTGAAGTTGTGAAGGATCTTGGTTGTGTACTATCGCAAAATGTTTCGATACATTGTGTTTGGGATTACCTTTTAAAATCTTTTGGATGTGTTCCTTGATCCTTACTTTAAGGGCTCTTTTTTGGTTCGTCCTACATATTGTAGTTGACAACTGCACTGGAGAACGTAAACCACCCCCTCTGTGTGACAACCTACAAAATCTTTAATTTTGTGTGTTTCCTGTGTTGTAGTGCATGTAAATTCCTGTCTTTTGCCCTGGAATTTTTTTGCGTGGCTACATGCAAAGCAATTTCTGCAAGAGTAAAAGCCTTTGCCTGAAAAAAAGGAGTATGTTGCTTGTTGTGGAGGTTCAATGACTGATTTAACTACCATATTTCTAATGGTCGGTGCTTTCTTATATATAATATTTGGTTGTACTGGTAGTATTTTGCTCAGATCTTGGTCATTTTTAAGAATATACCAATGTCGTTGGATTATTCGTGATACCTGTTTGTGTTGTACACTATAATCAAAGATGAGACTCGGTGCTTCTTGATGGGATGTTTCTCTAGAATTCTTTTCCAGCATTTTGGTCCTGTCCATATTGTTTACCTCTTCTATTTGTTTGTGTATCCAAGTAGGTTCATATTCTTTCTCTGTGAACCTGGACCCAATTAGTTCAGCCTGTTCTTTATAATCTTTTTCACTCGTGCAGTTTCTTTTGATCCGGACGAATTGTCCTTTAGGTATATTATATAGCCACGTTTTGTGGTGGCAGCTATCTATGGATAAGTAGCTGTTGGGGTCTACTTGTTTAAAAAAAGTTTTGGTGACTAATTTGTCTTCTTCTAGACTAATTTTTAAATCAAGAAATTCCACTGTTTTTTCATTGATATTCCACGATAGATGGATGTTCTTTTCATTTCGATTCAGTTTTTCTAGAAACTGTTCTAGTGCTTCTCTTTTACCATTCCAAACTATAATAACATCGTCGATGTATCTTTTATATAGGGTGAGTTCTGGTGGGGTGTCTATGTAAATAGATTGCTCCTCCCACTGGGCCATAAACGCGTTAGCCATGCTTGGTGCGAACTTAGCACCCATTGCTATGCCTATAGCTTGCTTATAGTAAGCTTGGTTATGCCAAAAATAGTTACATTTTAGGCAGGTATCTAAGCATTTAATAAGAAATTTTCTCTGTTTGCAAACAAGATTGCTATATTTCCGGAGAAGCCACTTAGTTGCTGAACATGCATCATGATGTTGTACTATGGTGTATAGCGAACTTACATCCGCCGTGGCTAGTATTGTTCTTCCCTCCAAGACTGGTGTTGTAGTTAATTGTAACACATGCTTTGTGTCTTGTAGATAGGCTGGTGTCTGTTGTACTGCTGGTTGAATAAATTTGTCAAGGTATTGTCCTACTCTGGACGTGAGGGAATCTATCCCGTTCACGATGGGTCTACCCGGTGGGTTTTCTCTGGACTTATTAATTTTAGGGACAGTGTAGATAACTGGTATCCTACATGCCTCCGGGACTAAGTACTTTGATTCCTTCTTGTTGAGTATTTCCTTTTTCACTCCCAGTTGTATTAGATGTTCTAATTCTTTTTTATATTTATTTGTGGGATTCCCCAATAATTTGATGTACGTGTTCTCATCTTGTAATTGTCTCTCTAGTTCGTTGAGGTACTGTTCCTTTGATAGTATCACTGTTGCTCCTCCTTTGTCGGCCGGCCGGATTACAATATCCTTTCTTTCTTTTAGGGATTTGATACCTTTCCTAATGTGTATGGGATCTGCGACTTTTTTTAACTTCCAGAGCTTCCAAGTCTTTTAGTACTAGTTTTTTAAAAACTTTGATATGGTGAGCATGAATACAACCAACAGCAACATTTTTTAGAGAGAGAGAGAAGGGAATACTCTCCACGAAGACACCCACAGGATCCTTACCCCTCACCCAGGAGAAGATCACAGGAGGACAGAAGAAGCAGTCCAGAACGAGGAGAGGAAGGAGAGCGGGAAAGAGGATCCAAGCGCAAAAGAGAAAAGTAGGCGCCAATGTGGTAAATATGAGTGGATGTTCCATCTCACCTGAAGAACTCTCTGTTTTTGATAAAGGCTTAAAACATGCACCAGTTAACAATCTAAACGAATTCAACACGTATATTGGATTACTGAAGTACATTAGAAAAGTTAATGTGAAGAAATATTACCTATCAAACCCTTACAAAACGACTAACACAATGAGAAATACCCCCACAGCAATAAGACATAGCACACTACGGAACAACTCTACCTTTAACCCACAGGTCTTGGACAACCACCATATCGAGGTTTTTAAAAAAACTAGTACTAAAAGACTTGGAAGCTCTGGAAGTTAAAAAAGTCGCAGATCCCATACACATTAGGAAAGGTATCAAATCCCTAAAAGAAAGAAAGGATATTGTAATCCGGCCGGCCGACAAAGGAGGAGCAACAGTGATACTATCAAAGGAACAGTACCTCAACGAACTAGAGAGATAATTACAAGATGAGAACACGTACATCAAATTATTGGGGAATCCCACAAATAAATATAAAAAAGAATTAGAACATCTAATACAACTGGGAGTGAAAAAAGAAATACTCAACAAGATGGAATCAAAGTACTTAGTCCCGGAGGCATGTAGGATACCAGTTATCTACACTGTCCCTAAAATTAATAAGTCCAGAGAAAACCCACCGGGTAGACCCATCGTAAACGGGATAGATTCCCTCACGTCCAGAGTAGGACAATACCTGGACGAATTTATTCAACCAGCAGTACAACAGACACCAGCCTATCTACAAGACACAAAGCATGTGTTACAATTATTAACTACAACACCAGTCTTGGAGGGAAGAACAATACTAGCCACGGCGGATGTAAGTTCGCTATACACCATAGTACAACATCATGATGCATGTTCAGCAACTAAGTGGCTTCTCCGGAAATATAGCAATCTTGTTTGCAAACAGAGAAAATTTCTTATTAAATGCTTAGATACCTGCCTAAAATTTAACTATTTTTGGCATAACCAAGCTTACTATAAACACGCTATAGGCATAGCAATGGGTGCTAAGTTCGCACCAAGCGTGGCTAACGCGTTTATGGCCCAGTGGGAGGAGCAATCTATTTACATAGACACCCCACCAGAACTCACCCTATATAAAATATACATCTACGATGTTATTATAGTTTGGAATGGTAAAAGAGAAGCACTAGAACAGTTTCTAGAAAAACTGAATCGAAATGAAAAGAACATCCATCTATCGTGGAATATCAATGAAAAAACAGTGGCATTTCTTGATTTAAAAATTAGTCTAGAAGAAGACAAATTAGTCACTAAAACTTTTTTTAAACAAGTAGACCCCAACAGCTACTTATCCATAGATAGCTGCCACCACAAAACGTGGCTATATAATATACCTAAAGGACAATTCGTCCGGATCAAAAGAAACTGCACGAGTGAAAAAGATTATAAAGAACAGGCTGAACTAATTGGGTCCAGGTTCACAGAGAAAGGATATGAACCTACTTGGATACACAAACAAATAGAAGAGGTAAACAATATGGACAGGACCAAAATGCTGGAAAAGAATTCTAGAGAAACATCCCATCAAGAAGCACCGAGTCTCATCTTTGATTATAGTGTACAACACAAACAGATATCACGAATAATCCAACGACATTGGTATATTCTTAAAAATGACAAAGATCTGAGCAAAATACTACCAGTACAACCAAATATTATATATAAGAAAGCACCGACCATTAGAAATATGGTAGTTGAATCAGTCATTGAACCTCCACAACAAGCAACATACTCCTTTTTTTCAGGCAAAGGCTTTTACCCTTGCAGAAATTGCTTTGCATGTAGCCACGCAAAAAAATTCCAGGGCAAAAGACAGGAATTTACATGCACTACAACACAGGAAACACACAAAATTAAAGATTTTGTAGGTTGTCGCACAATGAACGTAGAGTTCGACCTAAATTGTTTCTTAAATAATTTTTAACCATTATGATCATTTTAATAACCAGATCACATTCCTTCAATAATCATTGTATGTGTATAATTTTAATTTCATTTTATCCTATTTTTATATACTAAGTTTTATTTGTTAGTGTACCTTAAGGAGATATTTATTCAAATCAGAATTCTGAGATATATTTACTTTATTTTAATAACATGGTTGTAACAAGAATGACATTTAGGACATAGTTGTATATTTATGAAAATTATGACATGAATGTAGAGACATCTCCTTGGGGACTCAGGTTACGACTGATGCCCCCAGCTACAACTCACTCTCATATAACATAAAATAACATCACTGCGTACAGTAACATGGCGGACGATAATACAATTAACCACTCAAAAATGGCCGCCACCTATATGGACCTATCGGCATATAGGAGAACACACGTTGTGAAAAACATCAGGGACTACAAGAAAATGGCTGATATCTAACATTTATTTTCCTAAATTGCTCATATAGTAATGGAACAGCATTGTATGCTATGTACATCTTCCCCCTATTAAACAAGATCGATCCATATTACACCTTTAAAAAGCGTAAGCATTGTTATAGCTCGCATACACCAGCGCGCCACATTCAGCTTGATCCCCTTAAACATGGCCGCTGTTCCGCACAAATTGCCACCTGCAAGATGGCCGCGACAACACAAATACACTTAACCATAACAAAAATGGCCGCTATGGCACTTCCGGTACCACAATATAAATGATATCCCTCTTGGGCCAATCCGGTTCCCCAGATGAAGCCACGAGCGGTGACGTAACGTGTAGGGCGTGGCAGAGAGCAGACGTAACCGGAAGTCAGTAAGGAGGCGCCTCAGACGGCGCTCTTGTCCATCCTTTTGCTATTTATGCTGTTTTTATTCATTTTAAATGTAAGAGACCACCTTATTACTTTAATAAACTCCGTTTTATTTAACTATACTACACCATTGGAGGCTTCTTTCTCTCCCTTTCCCACACATCCCACCGGATCGGTGGAGCCCAGGTGGGCAATCCCTCCATCTTTTGATAGGTTCTATATACCGGGAGGACCATCAAGCCATCAGAGAATTCCCACCTGAATTACATCATACAGCATCCATTAAAGAACCTGTTTGATGCCTAAGTTCACCTTTCTTGAGTTTAGAGAGCCCGGTTTCACCGGATCCCTCCACTTAAAGGATATCACCATCACTCCCCCCCCCCCCCCCCCCCACCCCCCCATATTTGATCCCAGTGGATGGAACACATTATTATGAACTTTTGATTTATTTATGCACATCAGCACTTTGGATTATTTTTGTCAGCACTTTGCATTTTTTATGTTTGCACTGTTGGTACATATTCACTGAGCACACCGATTTATATAGCCACTATAGCTGCATGCATAAGTACTTATATGTTGTTTACGCTTTTATGTGATAGATTTGAAGCGCAAAATCACTTTATTATTATTATTGTCTATATAATGTCCCACAGTTAACGATGCAAATCGCAGCACAAACCAAGTCATGAAGGCCAAGGAATTGTCTGTAGACCTCAGACAGGATTGTATCAAGGCACAGATCTGGGGAAGGGTACAGAAACATTTCTGCAATATTGAAGGTCCAAATGAGCACAGTGGCCTCCATCATCCATAAATAGAAGAAGTTTGGAACCACCAGGACTCTTCTTAGAGCAGGCCGCCCAACCAAACTGAGTGATCGCGGAGCAGGAGCCTTAATCAGGGAGGTGACCAAGAATTCGCTGGTCACTCTGACAGAGCTCCAGCGTCTTTCTGTGGGGAGAGGAGAACCTTCCAGAAGAACAACCATCTCTGCAGCACTCCACAAATCAGGCTTGAGTAAAAGGCACACGACAGCTCGCTTGGAGTTTACCAAAAGTCACCTAAAGGACTCTGACCATGAGAAACAAAATTCTCTGGTCTGATGAAACAAAGATGGAACTCTTTGGCCTGAATGGCAAGCGTCATGTCTGGAGGAAATCAGGCACTGCTCATCACCTGGCAAATACCATCTCTACAGTGAAGCATGGTGGTGGCAACATCATGCTGTTAGGATGTATTTCAGCGTCAGGAACTGGGAGACTAGTCAGGATTGAGGGAAAGATGAATGCAGCAATGTTCAGACATTCTTAATGAAAACCTTCTCCAGTGCGCACTGGGGAAAAGGTTCATCTTCCAACAGGACAAGTACCCATGCACATAGCCAAGATAACAAAAGATTGACTACAAGTCAACTCTGTGAATGTCCTTGAGTGGCCCAGCCAGAGCCCAGACTTGAACATCTCTGGAAAGATCTGAAAATGGCTGTGCACCGACACTCCCCATCCAACCTGATGGAGCTTGAGAGGTCCTGCAAAGAATGGGAGAAACTGCCCAAAAATAAGCTTGTAGTATCAAACTCAGACTTGAGGCTGCAATTGGTGCTAAAGGTGCTTCAACAGAGTATTAAGCAAAAACTGTGAATACTTATGTAAATTTTTTATTTATTTATTTTTAATAAATTTGCAAAGATTTCAAACAAACTTCTTTCACTTTGTCATTATGCGGTATTGGTTGTATCATTTTGAGGAAAATAACTTAATCAATTTTTGGAAAAAGGCTGCAACATAACAAAATGTGGAAAAAAGTGAAGCGCTGTGAATACTTTCCGGATTCACTGTAAATAAAATATTTGTATTTTAAAAGACACATCCCCAAACTACAATACTACTTCTCCAAGATTACATTTTTCATAGCAAACGCAGGTCCAAATCTGCATCTTCCTAACTGAATTGGTGAACTTTTTGTATTCACATGGACAGTTTTAGCGTTTGTACAACCTGTAAACTGCCCTATTCCTAAACTTTCTCATTGTTGGTGCTCTAAGTCACAGGGTTGTCCAACCTTGATACAGGAGGCATAGAAAGAGTGAAGAGGCTAGCGAGTCAACAAAACAAGACTCATTGTGGTGCTTTATGAGGCATTAAAGTGATACTAAAGTCTCGTTTTATTTCATTTAAAAATAACAAACGTCATAATTACCTGCTGTGTGCAGTGGTTTTGCACAGAGCAGCCCTGATCCTCCTCTTCTCGGGTCCTGCTTGGTGCTCCTGGCCCCTCCCTCCTGCCGAGTGCCCCCACAGCAAGTAGCTTGCTATGGGGGCACTCAAGCTGAGCGGCTGCTCCGTGTGTCAATTTAGACACAGAGCTGCGGCCTGGCCCCGCCCCTCTCTCCTCATTGGCTTACTCACTTTGACAGAAGCGAGAGCCAATCAGGAGGGAGAGTCCCGGCCAGCCCAGTCTCTCTTGCAACATCGCTGGATCGAGATGGGCACAGATATTAGGTAGGCTGACACACACAGGTTTTTTTTTTTTCTTAATGCATAGAATGCAATGAGATAAACCTTCTGCATTTTAGAACTTGTGTCTGTGTTAAATGCCTTGTTCAAAGTCAATATATCATTTAGATATGATTTTATTTTCAGGTTTGAGAGGATGTTTTCTGGACAGGCTGGAAGAACTCCAGAGGCACAGGTATTAAAACAATGATGGGACTGATGACAACAGATTCTAGAATCTGTTTTGTTTTATGAATTTGTCAACCAAAAATGCAACTTGAGAAAAATAGATTTTTTTCCCATTGGAGGACACAATACTTCATTCGTTAATGTGTGGGTATACTTAGACCAACCTATGGAAGGCTTATACAAATCAAATGAGGCACAACTTTTTAGTGGCTATACCCCAGAATATAAGGAAGAAAATCAAAATAGGTGTGTGCCCCAAAGGGGATATTATGGGCAGTATATCACCAGGAAAGAAATATAAGGTGCAAAAATGGAGTACAGTAGTATTGTTTAAAAAATTATCAAAAGGTCTTTATTGTTTACAAAATATGCAAAATACATACAACATAGAATAAATATAAGATCAAAAACTGTACTCCATTTTTGCACCTTATATTTCTTTCCTGGTGATATACTGCCCATAATATCCCCTTTGGGGCACACACCTATTTTGGTTTTCTTCCTTATATATGGGATGTGGGAGAAATCCCCGGATAAACTCAAACACTGGTTCCTTCTTATTCTATTTATACCCCAGAATATAGAACTAGTTTAGCTTACCGTGCTGAGAAGCTTGTTTGGCTGTTCTTCTCTTATGGCTCACAGGAGTGCAGAAGTCCACACTCTGCTGACGCCAGTCGATCTAGGCTTGGGCGTTATCGCGACCATGGAGTTGAGATTCGCCCAGATCCCTGGACCGGTGTCCTGTCGAAATGTCCCCCATTGGATAGTGTCCGCCCTATACTGCGCAGCGCTTGCGCATTACGGAGGACAAAGGAGACGCGAAAGTCTCCGAACGTGAACAGCTGTTCATGAGCTGTACACGGCACCTGCGCAATTAATACTACATTCTGTTGCACGCTCCCAATGCTCATACAACGCTGCAAGGGGCGGTGTGCCTACAGAATGGGCAGAGCTGATTACACAACTGAAGGAGTTTTACAATGACGGGCAGAGCTCATAAGGGTGGGTAGTTCAATGTTGCATATATCTCCGAAAAACAAACACGCAACCATTAATCAGTGAAGATGATTAAACACAACCATAAAAACTCCTATAAAGATATATATATATAGTATTGTGCAAAAGTGATACAATAAAGTAAAAAAAATGCTACCAAAAAATGCCCATGTGAACAGTGGTGTGCACCATCAACCTGTTACAAGGACCTAAAGCAAAAGTACTCTGATATATAAATATATAAGCATCAGCCTGCCGACGTTGAAATCCTCCACCTGTCTTTCAATCCAGGGATCGTGATTACAATCGCCCTCAACGACCAAAGCTAAATTCTCTCTCCTTTTTGGAATCCACACACAGGTGCAGTTATAATCGCCCTTGATTCAGATCTCTTCTCATGGATGATCTCAGCGGTTAACACTCAAGGGAGATAAGAAAAAAGCTCCATATTGCAGATAAACTTCACAGCAGCTCACAGCAATTTAAAAAACTTCGGTAAATGTTCACAGCAATCTAGCAATCATAAAAACGAAAACAGGAATGGTTGAAAACTAATGAAGCAACAGCTCAGGGTCAAACCAAATAGCTGGATAAAATGTGATAACGTCAGAATCAGCTGCTCCACCTCACTGGGAACGGAGGCATGCCTCTATTCCCAGTTGATGCCTTCTATGGAGAAACGCGTCGGGTGGAGCAGCTGATTCTGACGTTATCACGTTTTATCCAGCTATTTGGTTTGATCCTGAGCCAGTCAACTACAGCCACTGATTGGTGCATTCTGAAAGCTGTGGGTGCTGCTCCCACAATGCAATGTTCTGGAAGGGGTGATTTCTCCATCCACCTTATTCATGTGGATGGAGGAATCTGATTTTTTTTTTCCTTGAGCCCAGTAATAAAACTAGCTGTTTATGAAGATTCTTCTGTCAAGTAGCTGCTATGTCATACCACCAGATCCTGGATATTTCCCAGATCACCAAATTCAACATGGTCATTGCAATGACCCTGAATCTGTCTTTCTTGACTTCAGTCTCTGCAACAGCCATAGCATTCTCTGCCTGTAAGGGTACTGTCATACCAGACTGACAGATCTGTAAATTGATGCGGAGCGGCTTCCCTGCTGCATTCTGAAATCATCAGTTGCTTAGAACAGGACCTGGAAGCTAGTGGAGATCACTGTAGTAGTGCTGTCTACTACAGTGATTTCCAGCTTCTAGAGAGTTCCCACAAGTATGGCATATGCAAAGTTACATTGGCCAAATCTGGACCAATGTAGCCATGTTTAAAATGCCATAGAATTGCCATAGAAATGCCTAGAATTGTTCTTTTTTGGCTTTCCTCCTCTTCAGCAACAATTATTTTTCACTCTTCTCTTGTGAAGGTGGTGAACAAAGGGACCACTCTACCCTTGGCAAATCAAATTTAAAGTATATGTGAACCCTGACCTTGTCAAACAACCCATTCGGTTTAAAATGGCAGAGTGTTTGTGTGTGTTTGTGTGTGTTTGTGTGTGTTTGTGTGTGTTTGTGTGTGTTTGTGTGTGTAATCTATCTCTATAAATACTTTTTTTTTTTTCCTTTTTGTATAAGTGATCACATAACATCTGTTCTCCGCTGCATAAGATGTGGGGGGTGGAAACTGCAGGGGGGAGTGCCAGTAAGAGGCACAGACACCAATATGTTGATCTTCCCAGTGAAAAGCTGTGCAGGAGGGTGTGTCAGCACAAGTCTTGGCCATTTGAGGACAGGTAAGCTGTGATCACAGCATAGCCAGAAAACTGAGCATGGTGGGAAGAATATGCTTGGCATGGGCAATTTTGAAATAGGAAAAGAGGTGGACTGACTGACCAGTGAAGTACCCGCACATCGCTAGTCTTCAAGTGATTCAACCGGCGGCCCAGCTTTTTTTTTTTTCTTTTTTTAGCTTTTTTGTAAAAGCAGTCCTAGTTAGCTCATCTTCCGCAGCTCTTGGGCTCTCCCATCCCACCCGGGACCTGAACATGCAGCCGGTGGTTCATCTCTAACATATAGGAAACCAGAATTTAATAGATCCCAGCTCTCTCAGTAAAGAGTACCTGTCACTGCCTATTTCTATCATACAGGATATTTATTTTCCCTGTGATAATAAAAGTGATAAAAACAAATTGTGAGTGTCAGTGTAAAAAACAATTAAAACAAAAATTTTAAAACGCCCACGTTCTTGTGCATAAAAACGCACGTGTCTGCCCCACACGTGAGGTATCACTGCGAACTTCAGGTCAAGGGCAATGATTCTAGCACTAGACCTCTTGTGTAAATCTAAGGTGGTAACCTATAATGGCTTTAAACGGTGATGTTATGAAACAGTGAAGGGCGCAACAGTAGTGCAATAAACCAAATAAATATATAATAAAAATAACTATGGTGCAAATAAAAAGTTCATATTTCATCCAACATTGCTGTCAAAAGGAAAACCGTGAATCTTCTTAAAGGTGTTCCAATCACCGTGATTAAATCGTGCAAATACTGCAAATAAAGTGCTTCACCTGAAGTGGTAAGTCAAAGCGCTAACCAGATAATAATGACCACAGAGTGACCCTCAGGCATATAAAGGACCAGATGGACAGCTCTCATCCGAAGTTCCCTTTAAGGATGTTGCAGCATAGGACTGCTGTACGTGGACACCCAAATCTCAAGCCAATACAGGAATGGATCTATATATAGACTACCTCACATTCAGCTTCTCCACAACATCTGTAAATGGTGGCTCCTCATGAAAAGCCACAGAAAAAGCACGGATAGTGTAACAACGTCTTTATTATTAAAAGCACACTTACAAATCCATGGGGTAGGATTTAAGGTACAGATGAAAACGATCTGCAGCTATGGAGGGAAGCAAAGTCCGGGTCCGGTATCTAGCGAGTGTGTGTAACACTCGATGTGCGTCTCGGCGTGCATCCCAGCTGTATACAGTTACAGAGGACTCATCTGCGTGTCGAGCCTCCCTTTCAATACATTTCACGCTCATACGCGCGTCTTCAGGAAATGGGCTCGGCGCCATTTTACTGGAGCCTAAATACTGGTGCCTACTTTGTGATTGGTCAGAGGTAGAAAGATAAAAAAATGGAAGAAAACGGAAAAACAAAAATCGTTCTATCTAGAGAGTTAAAAGGACCCTTCCCGAAAAATTTCCAAATAAAAAAAAGGTTCTGTTAACCTCCTTAGCTGCATCCTTACAATAAACATGATAAACCACGATTTATTATAATAATATATGAGACCAGAATATGTAAGTGAAACCATCTGCATCTACTAATTATAATTTCCTTGTGTATACTCCATTCTATATACACATAGTAAAACCATGTATACCTATAATAACTATAGTTAATCCATGTATATAGTTGGCCTACTCCGCAATCTGAAGGGTAATCCATAAAATTATACCATTTTTTTTTTTTTAAACGAGATGTAGCCCCCCTGTGGTGGAAACATATTAATGCATCTGCCATACAGAAAGAAGAGTGGTGACATACACTTAATCTATGTACTAATATACTGTCCTAGATGTAATTTAAAAAAAAAATCGATAAAATATATGTAAATACAATAAAATCATCTAATCTTCTAATATGAAAAATACACCTATATAAAGTATATATAAAGACAAAAATACCAAAAAAAATATATAAAAAATGCCAAAAAGACAAAAAAAAATTCAGGTCAACTAATGATGTATATTCATTAGTACATAATATAAACAAAAAGGAGAAGAGGAAAGGAAGATTTCAAAACTCAATTAATAATACATCAAAAAGCAGTTCAAATCAATCTCGATGTTCATGCCAGCCGGCATGAGACATCCCAACTCAAAGATCCACCGGGTCTTGCCCTGCGAGACCTTGGTGAGCATGTCTCCCCCTCTCCAATGTGGCAAGACCTTATCTATCCCATAAAGTTTTAATAGCGCTGGATTTTGCTGGTGATTGTTTCTAAAATGGTTGGAGACACTGCTTTTTAAAGCCATTTTTAATTAGTTACGTGTTCATTTATCCTCTTGTACAAACATCTTGTGGTCCTCCCCACATATAACAACCCGCAAGGGCATGTGAGGAGATGCACAACATATCTGGTATTGCAAGATATGAATTTATCAATGTGTTATTCCTTTCCGTTCATAACCGTAAACCTCTCAGGTTTTCTTTTTATCAGCAGTTGTCCTACATGATTTACATTGTCCACATCTATAAAAACCAATAGTGTCCAAAAAGGTCTTTTTACAGATTTTGGGGGTTCTACTACATTTTTTGCAATCATATTTCGAAGGCCAGGTGCCTTTCTATAGATGAACGAGTGTTTACGCAGTAAAATTTTATTTAGAGTACTATCCTTAAGAAATATGGGCCAATATTTGATTAGGGATTTCTCAACCTTTTTATAGTCTAAATTATAACCTGTGACAAAGGCCAAATCAAACTGATTGTCCTTTTTCTTATTATTTATCAGATGTTCCTTGTTGCTATTGAGTATCTCCATCTTGATTTTTTAAGGATCAGAGTGGTTATATCCCTTTTCCAGAAACCTTTTCATCAAAATTTCAGATTGACTCCAGTAATCTTAATCCAGGTCGCAATTCCTTCTGATCCGGGCGAATTGACCGTTAGGAATAGCCCTAATACCCGTTTCTGTCTACCTCTTTGAAAAAGATTCTGGTATAAAGATTAGTGCCCTTTTTAAAAATTTTCAAGTCTAGGTGTTGTATCTCCTCATAACTCCATTTACTGGTGAGTTTAATACCATAGCGATTGTTATTCATGTGGGCCATGAACTCTTGTAGTTCAATCAATATACCTACGATATAATTTTAGCTGTGGCCACTCACCTGTAAAAATGTCTTCATCTTCCCATCTATTCAAAAATATATTGGCTGCACTGGGGGCATACTTGGCTTCCATAGCTACCCCTTTTATCTGTTTACAAAAATCTCCTCCGTACCAGAAAAAGTTATTGGACATAGCCGTTTTCAATCCTATAATCAAAAATGCAATTTGGTCTTGTTTAAGACTGGTATACTTGTGTAAGAACCATTGAACTGCATCCAGCGCATCATCCTGTTTAATATTAGTGTAGAGGGACTCGACATCTTCTGTAACCAACAATGTCGATCCCTCTACACGTATATCCTGTAATGAATTCTTCAAATCCTTTCCATCTCTCAAGAAGGCAGGACCCTTTGCTGCCAAAGGTTGGAGAAATTTATCCAAATATTCACCAGTGTGGGAATAAAGTGAATTCCTGGTGGGTTAGTTTTACTTTTTTATTTTACTTTTATGCATCTTAGGAAGTTGATACATTACTGGTATTCTGGGTCCTCTAAGATTAAGATACTTGGCTTCCTTCTTATCCAAGATACCTTTCTTGGTCCCCTTTTTTAACCATTCCTCTAATTTCTTTTTTAATTTCGGAGTATGGTTACCCCATAATTTAACATATGTGTCTATCCCCCAAAATCGTATTCATCTCTGCTTTATATTCAGATTTTTTCAACATAACAAGGCCTCCTCCCTTGTCGGCGGGACGAATTACTATTTCTTTTTTTCTGTTCCAACTTTTTTATTGCTTCCCATACCAACTTGGTTTTCCTCTTCTCGTCACTTTCTATTTTTCTGATGTCTTCCTGTACCATTTTTTAAAAAACATCAATATGTTTATGACCATGTGGTTTGGGCTTAAAGGTGGACTTGTTTCTAAGACCACTTATACTCCTGTGAGTCTACAAAAGGGGACATATTCTCTTTGGATTATGAGACTTCTGTCTGCAGGAGACTGGGCTTGATATTTCTCCTGCAAACAATCATCTTCATAAGCTTCTTTTCATTGGCATTAAAAAAATCATACCACTCTGACATTAACTTCGGGTCCTCTAAACCATCATTAGGTCCTATATCCCACCTCAGACTTCTGGGGGTTATGCTCTCTTTGATATAACGTTTAAGAGTGGCGATATCCCACCAGTATCTGATCTGTTTCTCCATATCATGCTTTAATTGACTAAAAGCTTGATCTAAGTTGACATAATTTTTCAGTATGTTCCTGAAAAATATCAGCTATATTCACTTGCCTGTTAAGAAAACTAAAAATATCCATAGTGTGACTGTGTCCAACCTCAACAAAAATCAAAATACACCACTAATAAATATGTGAGTGAATATCTAAACATATGGACATGAAAACAATCGATGTGTTAATATTAACTAAGGCAGCCCCCAATTTGCATTAGCAAACACATAAAAAATAAAAAATGGAAACTGCGCCAAATGCTAAACAAGCACTAACACATTCTGATGCTGCACCTAAAATTAGTAGTAAACTAATGAGCAAACTATAAAACGGTGAAGGACGCAACAGTGGAGCAATAAACCAAATAAGTAATATATAATAAAAAAATAACCTGTCACTGCCTATTTCTATCATACAGGATATTTATTTTCCCTGTGATAATAAAAGTGATAAAAACAAATTGTGAGTGTCAGTGTAAAAAACAATTAAAGCAAAAATTTTAAAACGCCCACGTTCTTGTGCATAAACGCATGTGTCTGCCCCACACGTGAGGTATCACTGCGAACTTCAGGTCAAGGGCAGTGATTCTAGCACTAGACCTCTTGGGTAAATCTAAAGTGGTAACCTATAATGGCTTTAGGAGCGTTGCCTCTGGATAACAAAATTGACGTAGTTTGTCGCCGTTGCAGGGGCATGCACAGTTTTAAATGGTGATGTTATAAAACAGTGAAGGGCGCAACAGTAGTGCAATAAACCAAATAAATATATAATAAAAATAACTATGGTGCAAATAAAAAGTTCATATTTCATCCAACATTGCTGTCAAAAGGAAAATAGTGAATCTTTTTAAAGGTGTTCCAATCGCCGTGATTAAATTGTGCAAATACTGCAAATAAAGTGCTTCACCCAAAGTGATAAGTCAAAGCGCTCACCAGATAATAATGGCCACAGAGTCACCCTCGGGCATATAAAGGGCAAGATGGATATCTCTCACCCAAAGTTCCCTTTAAGGATGCTGCAGCATAGGACTGCTGCCTCACATTCAGCTTCTCCACAACATCTGTAAATGGTGGCTCCTCATGAAAAGCCACAGAAAAGGCACGGATAGTGTAACAACGTCTTTATTATGAAAAGCACACTTACAAATCCATGGGGTAGTATGTAAGGTATAGATGAAAACAGTCTGCAGCTATGGAGCGAAGCAGAGTCCGGTCCGGCATCAAGCGAGTGTGTGTAACACTTGATCATGTAGGACAACTGCTGATAAAAGAAGAAAAACTGAGAGGTTTACGGGTATTAACGGAAAGGAATATAAAATTGATAAATTCATATCTTGCAATACCAGATATGTTGTGTATCTCCTCACATGCCCTTGCGAGTTGTTATGTGGGGAGGACCACAAGATGTTTGTACAAGAGGATAAATGAACACGTAACTAATATTAAAAATGGCTTTAAAAAGCACAGTGTCTCCAACCATTTTAGAACCCATCACCAGCAAATTCCAGCGCTTTTAAAATTTTATGGGATAGATAAGGTCTTGCCACATTGGAGAGGGGGAGGCATGTTCACCAAGGTCTTACAGGCCGAGACCCGGTGGATCTTTGAGTTGGGATGTCTCATGCCGGCTGGCATGAACGAGATCGATTTGAACTGCTTCTTGACGGATTATTGATTTTTTGAACTCTTCCTTTCCTCTTCTCCTTTTTGTTTGTATTATGTACTAATGAGTACACATCATTAGTTAACCTGAATTATTTTTTGTCTTTTTGGCATTTTTTTATATATTTTTTTTTATTTTAAATTTTTGGTAATTTTGTCTTTTATATATACAGTTTTTATATATACTTTATATAGGTGTGTTTTATATATAGATATATCTATCTATCTCTCAAGTGGTTTTATTGTATTTACATATATTTTATTGATTATTTTTTTATTGCATCTAGGACAGTATATTAGTACATAGATTAAGTTTATGTCACCCCTCTTCTTTCTGTACGGAGGATGCATTAATATGTTTCCACCACAGGGGGGGGGGGGCGACATCTCGTTTTTCAAAAAAATTGTATAATTTTATGGATTACACTTCAGATTGCGGAGTAGGCCAACTATATACATGGTTTAACTATAGTTATTATAGGTATATATGTTTTTACTATATGTATATAGAATGGAGTATACACAAGGAAGTTATAATTAGTAGATGCAGATGGTTTCACTTACATATTCTAGTCTCATATATTATTATAATAAATTGTGGTGTATCATGTTTATTGTAAGGATGCAGCTAAGGAGGTTAACAGAACCTTTTTTTTTATTTGGAAACTTTTCAGGAAGGGTCCCTTTAACTCTCTAGATAGAACAATTTTTGTTTGTTAGTTTTCTTCCATTTTTTAATCTTTCTACCTCTGACCAATCACAAAGTAGGCACCAGTATTTAGGCTCCAGTAAAATGGCGCCGAGCCCATTTCCTGAAGACGCGCGTATGAGCGTGAAATGTATTGAAAGGGAGGCTCGACACGCAGATACGAGTCCTCTGTAACTGTATACAGCTGGGATGCACGCCGAGACGCACATCGAGTGTTGCACACACTCGCTAGATACCGGACCCGGATTTTGCTTCCCTCCATAGCTGCAGACCGTTTTGATCTGTACCTTACATCCTACCCGATGGATTTGTAAGTGTGCTTTTAATAATAAAGACGTTGTTACACTATCCGTGCCTTTTCTGTGGCTTTTCATGAGGAGCCACCATTTACAGATGTTGTGGAGAAGCTGAATGTGAGGCAGTCTATATATAGATCCATTCCTGTATTGGCTTGAGATTTGGGTGTCCACGTACAGCAGTCCTATGCTGCAACATCCTTAAAGGGAACTTCGGATGAGAGATATCCATCTGGTCCTTTTATATGCCTGAGGGTGACTCTGTGGCCATTATCTGGTTAGCGCTTTGACTTATCACTTCGGGTGAAGCACTTGATTTGCAGTATTTGCACGATTTAATCACGGTGATTGGAACACCTTTAAGAAGATTCACGGTTTTCCTTTTGGCAGCAATGTTGGATGAAATATGAACATTTTATTTGCACCATAGTTATTTTTATTTTTATTATATATTATTTATTTGGTTTATTGCACTACTGTTTGCGCCCTCACTGTTTTATAATTTGCTCATTAGTTTACTACTAATTTTAGATGCAGCATCAGAATATGTTAGTGCTCGTTTAGCATTTGGCGCCGTTTCCATTTTATTTTTTTAAAGGGTGACGTGTTTGGTATCTATTTACTTGGCGTAACATCTTTTTGTGTGCATTGTGCTTTTTCCAAAATAATTGCATTTGAAAAACTGCAGTGCAAATACTGTGCAACTGTCAGGGTTGGCTTAGCCTTTCCTTCTCTGAGCTGGCCGCTTAGCTGTCAGCTAATTGGTAGCTCTTATCTCTCTCCACAGTTAACCAGCTGTTGTGGATCTGCTCGTCAGTCCCGCCTACTTAAAGATCTCCAGCTCACTTAATTCCTGCCTTCGTCTTGGTCACATCACAAGAAACTATCTCCTGCATTCCTGTTTAAAGACTGGCTTTGCTGACATCCCTTCTGGCTCCTTATCCTGCTTGCTGTTCCTCTACTTGGATCCCTGACTTCTGGCCTGGCTGATTACCCGATCTGGTTACTGAACTCTGGCTTGGCTGATTACCCGATCTGGTTACTGAACTCTGGCTTGGCTGATTACCCGATCTGGTTACTGAACTCTGGCTTGGTTGACTACCCGATCCGGTTACTGGACTCTGGCTATGCTTTGACTACGCTTACTCTCTTTTTATTTTTATTAATAAACAAGTGTGATTTTACTGTACTTCTGTCTCGGTCTGGTTCATGGTTTCTGACAGTAGGCGAAGGCCATGAATTCAGAAGATAGTCAATCCACTTGTTGATAATATTTTTTCCAGATTGGATGAGCAAGATCACCGCATGGATCAGTTTGCCATGGAGTTACAAACGCTCCTGAGTCGCACAGTTTACCTGGAATCCCCCACTGTGGCTGCTCCGGTACAACCCGAATTGCAGGCCGTCCCTGCTGCTGCGCCAGTCTCTGTGCAGGCACCCGCCTTGAGTATTACCTCTATAAGAGGTATGTCTGGTTCTGCCCTGCTTGCCCAGCGATTTGGGGGTGATCCAGTTCAATGCAGAGGATTTCTCAACCAAGTTGAAATATTCTTTGAGATGCTGCCCCAGGCGTTTCCCATGGACAGAAGCAAAGTAGGGTTCATGATATCTTTGCTTTCTGAGAGAGCCTTGGCCTGTACTAACCCTCTATGGGAGATGCAAAAACCTGTTGTCTTGAGTTACCCTGAGTTTGTGGCCTCCTTTAAAAGGGTATTTGACAGACTCATAGAAATACTTTCTTTTAAGGAGTGCTTGCAGAAGCCTCCTGTATGTTTGCTTCCGAGCTTTGCAGTCCCACCCGTGCCTCCCTCACCTCCCATGCCTCCTGGTACCGAGTCAGTCAGTGAAGATGAACCCATGCACTTGGGCTTCCCGCGTCTCTCTGCGGGTGAGAGAGCCTTTAGGAGGAGGGAGAGATTGTGCCTTTATTGTGGCCAGGCAGGTCACTTTTTGAAGTCTTGCCCTACCCGTCCTGGGAACACTCGAACCTTGAGGTCCTGTCATGGACAGACCTTATTTGGTGTTGTGTCATCCCCAGTTATCCAGAAGGATAAGCCCCTGGTTTCGGTCACGCTTTCTTGGGCTGAGTCGTCTATCGAGATACAGGCTCTAATCGACTCTGGGGGTGCAGGCCTGTTCATTGATGCTGCCTTTGTATCAAAGCACTCGATTGCACTGCAGCTGCATGACACTCCACTTGCCATTGAGGCTCTTGATGGGAGAACTCTACAGCCTGCTCATGTGACTCATAAGACGGTTCCGTTGTCCATGGCCATAGGGGCTCTTCACCATGAGATACTCCAATTCCAAGTGATTTCCTCTCCTAAGTTTCCGATGGTTATTGGTTATCCTTGGTTAGAGGCACAACCCCTCTTTTGATTGGCTCCATGCTGAGGTTCTCCTCTGGTCACCACAATGCAGTGAAACATGCTTCCGGAAGGTAGCCAAGGTCCTGTGTACCTCTTCACTCTCCTCCCTGCCAGAGGAGTACCATGATTTTAGCCATGTCTTTGACACAAAGGTCAAGCCAGTAGTTTGCCTCCACACCGGCCATATGATTGTGCAATTGACCTTCAACCTGGTGCCACCCCGCCTCGTGGCCGGGTTTACCCTTTGTCGGTCTTGGAGGATAAAGCCATGGAGGAGTATGTTGCAGACGCACTTTCTCAGGGTTTCATCCGCAAATCCTCATCTCCTGCTGGTGCTGGTTTCTTCTTTGTGAAGAAGAGGAGCGGTGAACTGAGACTTTGTATTGATTATAGGGGTCTCAATCGTTTCACGATTAAGAATACCTACCCGATCCCATTTATTATAGAGTTATTTGACCGCCTCAAGGGAGCAACAGTTTTCACCAAGCTTGATCTGAGAGGGGCTTACAATCTAGTGAGGATTAAGGAGGGCGACGAGTGGAAAACTGTGTTTTAATACCAGAACAGGCCATTATGAGTATCTCGTAATGCCTTTTGGCCTTTGTAATTCCCCGGCAGTTTTCCAGGAATTTATTAACGATGTCCTCCGAGATTTGTTTCAGTTATGTGTGGTGGTTTATCTCGATGATATCCTCATATTTTTCAAGTCCCTGGAGAGCCACCACACAGATGTCTGTCGTGTGCTTCAGAAATTAAGAGAGAACAATCTCTATTGTAAACTGGAGAAGTGAGTTCCAGCGGGAACAGGTTAAATTCCTGCTGCTGGTTTTTCGATGGACCCAGAGAAACTTTCGGCAGTCCTACAGTGGCCTCGACCCATGGGGTTACATCCTCTGCAGCATTTCCTGGGTTTTGCCAACTATTATTGGAAGTTTATTCGTAACTTCTCGTCTCTGGTCAAGCCCCTGACCGATATGACCAGAAAGAACGGTAACCCACAGAGTTGGTCTCCGGAGTCCATTTAGGCCTTTGAAAGTCTCAAGGCTGCCTTTGCTTCTGCTCCTGTGTTGGCACATCCTGATCCAACGTTACCTTTTTATCCTTGAGGTTGATGCTTCTGAGACTGGTTTCGGCACCCTAATGTCTCAATGTCCTACCTCTGATAGTGCTATGCATCCTTGTGGCTAATTTTCAAAAAAATTGTCACCTGCGAAGTCATTCATTTTAGCCCTGAAAGAATGGAGACATCTCCTCGAAGATACTGTGCCGGTTCTCATTCTTACTGACCATAACAATCTCACATTCTTGTCTGAGGCTAAATGCCTCTCTCGCAGAAGGGCACGATGGGCTCTTTTCTTGTCAAGTTTCAATTACATTGTCTCATTCTTACCCGGTACTAAGAATGTAAGGGCTGACGCCTTGTCACGACAATTTTCCTCCACTTCCAAGTTGGAGTCTGTTCCGGTTCCTATGATTCCTCCTGATCTTAGTCTGGCTACGGTTCTCACCAGTCTTCTCCTCTGGGTGACAAAATTCTTGCTGCTCAGGTTGATGCTCCTCCTGAGAAACCTTGTGACCTCTGCTTTGTCCCAGAGTGTCTCTGTATTGCTGTGCTCCAGACTTATCATTCTCCCAAGGCAGCTGGCCACCCTGGTAAGAATCCACTCGTTTGGGCCATTTCCCAACAATTCTGGTGGCCTAGTCTACGTGCTGATGTAACTGCCTTCATAAAGTGAGTGGTGATTGTGCTGTGATAAAAAGGGGAAAGGGGGAAGAGGAAGGGGAAAGGGCTAACTCAAATGTATAGGGAGGTGAGTGAAAAAATGAAAATTTTTTTTACAAAAGGTATAATGAGCATGAGGGCTAGTATCATACTAGCACATGAAAAATATTGTAGATACTGAAACAAAAGAAAAAAAATTCTTAGTGCAAAAGGGCTAGTATCATACTAGCACATATGTGGTAACTCAGCAAATACTTATTGGTGACTCCAAGTAAATAAATGGTGAACAATCCCACCACCTTGTAGTACAAAGTGCTCAAACAATGAGTCAAACTCGACTCGTTTCCCAGATTATTTATATTTTTTTCCCTGGATTACATATATTAGTTGACCGCTATGCACCTTGCAGTGTGTGCGGCTTGCTGCGCCTCTTGGCTGCCTTTTATTAAGCATTATTATGACTACTAGTGCCTCTTTTAATATAAGAGTGTGACCTCAACAAAATGGCCAACGAATTTGTCCAGTGCTGGGTTCACCCAGTGCAGTGGCGGGCTTTGGGGAAATGGCCGCTGGGCGTCCATTTTTGTAGTGGCGGGCTTCGAGAAAATGGCCGCCAAACGCCCATTACATAGAGACCATATAAAAGCATAGACTCTTCACCCCGTGTTATCCTCTGATGAAGTCACTTGACATGACGATACGCGTCAAGATTGGAGCACGGGAACTGTCACAGACTGACGATGAGATACGAGCTTGGTGCTCGTGGATGTTTTTTACTATAGCCTTATGCTAAATGTAAGTGTACCATGTTGTTTTTAACCGAATAAACTGATTTATATACGGGATCACGCTATGTGCACTCTCTTCCAACACTCCACACATATTCATCCCATTGTGACGAGCATTGAGGAAATGGGGACGGTTTGAAGACACCCTTTTGAGGTATACGAACTCGGCGTTCGTTGGATTGACGCCCACACTCATTTTACAAAAGTGAGTGCATCCCCCTTCTGTGTCCTGTCCCCTTTTTCCACTCTGGCCGCCACGGAGTTATACTATATACTGTCTGCTTATTTTTTTTTTATATACCATCCTGCACAACCACCACCCGAATCCCCTGAACTACTGGATGGGACCCTTGCCTGCTGGTGATTTGTTATTGGATTACAAGCTGTTGTCTTGCAGCAGTAAGGTGAGCTGCTTGCGAGCACAGAGGTGTCCCCACTAAAGACTTTTTTCCCTTTCCTGTGGCTTGTGGACTTGCCTTTTTTGGAACTGATGACTCTTTGTTTGAGCACTTTGTATTACAAGGTGGTGGGACTGTTCACCATTTATTTATTTACTTGGAGTCACTAATAAGAATTTGCTGAGTTACCACATATGTGCTAGTATGATACTAGCCCTTTTGCACTGAGATTCCTTTTTTTTTGTTTCAGTATTTACAATATTTTTTATGTGCTAGTATGATACTAGCCCTCATGCACATGGACTTTTCTTGATTTTATATTTGGTTCATTTTTTTTGTACCCACACTGTATTTGTCACTCATTTATAGCTTTTTATACGTTTTAGCCAATTTTGTTTCCTCAGTCTATTCGGATTTAGTGCCCATGAGACCGCACTTTATTACATTTCATTATACTGTTATATTTTGTATAATTTTTTCATTTTGCCTTTCTGGAACTGATGACTCATTGTTTGAGCACTTTGTACTACAAGGTGGTGGGATTGTTCACCATTTATTTATTTACTTGGAGTCACTACTAAGTATTTGCTGAGTTACCACATATGTGCTAGTATGATACTAGCCCTTTTGCACTAAGAATTTTTTTTCTTCTTTTGTTTCAGTATCTACAATATTTTTCATGTGCTAGTATGATACTAGCCCTCATGCTCATTATACCTTTTGTAAAAAATGTTTTCTTTTTTTTCACTCTCTATACATTTGAGTTAGCCCTTTCCCCTTCCTCTTCCCCCTGTCCCCTTTTTATCACAGCGCAATCACCACTCACTTTATTCATACCACTTTTGTCTGTTTGGATCAGCCATTTTAGGTGTTGCAGCAGTGCCCTTTAGCATAGGTATTTCTGACAGCACAGGAGTTTCTTCATTATATAGCTGCCTGTTCAGTGTGTGCTCAGAGTAAGCCTCCTGCAACCCATACCCAATGGAGAGAGGCCCTGGACCCACCTGTCTATGGATTTCATTGTGGAGTTGCCCAACTCCCAAGGCAACACAGTTATCCTTATGGTGGTTGACCGGTTCTCAAAGATGTGTCATTGTATTTCACTTAAGAAGTTGCCCACTTCTAAGGAACTGGCTTCCATTTTTGCTCGGGAGATCTTTCACTTACATGGGCTACCCAAGGTGATTATCTCGAACAGGGGTAGTCAGTTTGTGTCCTGGTTCTGGGGAGCCTTTTGTGCACAGCTGGGAATTCAGCTTGCTTTCTCCTCTGCGTATCACCCTCAGTCCAATCGAGTTGCAGAACGAGCCAATCAGTCCTTGGAGCAATTCCTATGTTGCTATATTTCTGACCATCACAACAACTGGTCAGACCTATTGCCATGGGCAGAGTTTGCTCACAACAGTGCCTTGAATTCTGCTTCCTGATTGTCTCCATTTATGGCGAATTATGGTTTCCAACCTTCCACGTTGCCTGACTCGTTCGTTCCGCAGAGTATTCCTGCGCTAGAGGAGCATCTCCGTGGTCTTCGTTGAACTTGGGCACAAGTCCAGGAGGCTTTGCGTCATGCTAATGAAAGGTATAGACTCCATGCTGACAGCAGACGCCTGCCTGCGCTTTCCTACCAGGTTGCAGGGTCTTGCTGTCATCTCGCAACCTTCGACTTCATGTTCCCTCACTGAAGTTCGCGCCTCAGTTTATTGGGCCTTTCCGTATCCTTCGCAGGTTTAACCCAGTGGCTTGCGCGTTGGACCTTCCTCCTAGTATGCGCATCTCAAATGTGTTTCATGTTGCCTTATTAAAACAGTTGGTCTGCAACCGCTTTACCACCTCGGTGCCACGTCCTCACCCTATACAGGTTGAGAACCATGAGGAGTATGACATACAATCCATTGTTAACTCCTGTAGGTTCCGTGGGCGCATACAGTACCTGGTGCATTGGAAGGGGTACGGTCCGGAGGAACGCTCCTGGGTCTCATCCTCGGATGTACATGCTCCTGCCCTCCTCCTGCCCTCCTCCGTGATTTCCATAGACCTTTTCCCCTCAAGCCTGGTGATCCTCCGAGGGGGAGGTGTCGTTGAGGAGGGGGGTAATGTCAGGGCTGACTCATCCCTTCCTTCTCTGAGCTGACAGCTCAGCTGTCGGCTAATTCCCAACTCTCATCTCTCTCCACAGTTAACTAGCTGTTGTGGATCTGCTCGTTAGTCCCGCCTACTTAAAGATCTCCAGCTCACTTCATTCTCGTCTTCGCCTTGGTCTCATCACAAGAAACCATCTCCTGCGTTCCTGTTTAAAGACTGGCTTTGCTGACATCCCTTCTGGCCCCTTATCCTGCTTGCTGTTTCTCTACTTGGATCCCTGACTTCTGGCCTGGCTGATTACCTGATCTGGTTACTGAACTCTGGCTATGCTTTGACTACACTTACTCTATTTACCTTTTAATTTTTTTTATAAACAAGTGTGATTTTACTGTACTTCTGTCTGGTTCATGGTTTCTGACAGTGACATAAATTGCAGCATCCACCATTTTATTCTCTAGGGCCTCTGCTTTAAAAAAAAGTTTTCTAACAAAAAATACTATTTTTTTACATGTAAACAGAGTGTCAGAAAAGACCTGGCCCTAAAGTGGTTAAAAATGTCTCCTTTGCCCAATTTCTCACCAGAACCCTTCAACAGGAGATCTTGTCCACAATAGTTGTTTATTATGCTGTGCCTCTTTTGATTTGCATAGTGTTTAAACCTTGTAGAGGCTATGCCCACTCCACAGCCCCGTCAAATAATATTTTTTGTAAATGTATATATATCCTGGGTAAATGGAACCTGCATATTTCTTTATCGTACATCACGGGACACAGAGCACCATAATAATGACTATGTGGGTTATACGCTTACCTTTAGGTGATTGGACACTGGCAACCAATAGTAAGACGGTTCCTCCCACACCGGAAGGACCTCAGTTTTTTTCGCCAGTGTTTTGAAGGTGATGGTCATGGCTGTTGAAGCTCTTCAGTTTCTTCAAAAGAATGTCCCACTGAGGACGTTATAATCGGATCCATTCGGATGGCTTACTAAGCTAAAGTGGATGGTACCCGAACCTCGGCTCAAGAACGAGGTGTTGCTTGTAATGTGTCCTATTTAGGCGCTGGACCCTTGTTAAAAGTTGGTATTCCTGGTCTACCTTGCCCAAGGAAACCACAAAGGGTGCTTTACAGGTCCAGGGGTGTGGACCCCAATATATGGGGGACCCGGTCAATGAAGGTTTTTAGAGGCGCTCCCCGCCGTGATGGGGGAAGATTGGGCCTGGCAAGACAGGCCCTGCGGCATGGGATGGTGAGTACTCCCCTTTGGGGTCCTTTTTATATATAGATATATGTATTTCCCCCTTTTGTTTTTTAAAACTGCCAGAGTAAGCCTTGATTCGGTGTCCAGGGTTACAGAGGCCGGTTGGCGTGCATTTTTTAAATTTTGGCGTGCGCGCCGCGTGTCCACCGCGTGCACGCCGCAGGCGTGTGAGTGCGCCGCTGGTGTGCGCGTGCGCCGCTACTGTCCATGTCACGGCACCGCGTGCGTCAAGACGGCGCGTGCGGTGGGAGGGTCGCCGGCCACTGATGCGCACGCTCGCTTCCATGCTAGGGCTTATGTATGGAGCTCCTGGCATGCGCATGGAGGAAGCAGAGCGAATAGTGGGCACGTGAGTCTGATGGTCTTGAACACTACGGTGACAGGTTAAAGACTGGTTGTAGTTTGTGGGGAGTACTCCTTGGTTATTTCTCGTGTAAGCAATGTCTTCCAAAAAACGAGGAACAGGGAACAAGGCAAGCCCAGGGGTAAGAGTCCCTCCACAAAAAGCAGGAGAGCAACCCCATATTGATGCAGCCTCAGTCTCTACTGAAGGACCTGCGGTTTCTGACCTGGCTGAGCCATTGCACTTGTCAGGCATAGTAGCCACTACTAATGTACCTGCCTCGGCTTATGTTACAAAGGATGATTTGGCATCTGCCTTAGCGGGTCTTGAAGGCAAAATAGCTGGCATGATTGCCTCTGTAACACAGGGGGGAAAGAAGCGTAATAGATCTCCCTCCCCTGAGCCTGGGCCAAGTGGTGAGTCACTAGAGCCCCAGGACTCTTATAGCCAGATGGGTCCAGCTGACCTAGAACCAGAATGGGCAGAGGATCCAGAGGAGGTGGTCATAAAGGACCAAGAGTTAGGAGAGGCTGAAGATTCCTCGGCTGAGGATTCTGGCTCTGAAGAGCCAATTTCAGCCTCCCATTGCCAGAAATTGTTTATCCAATCTCTAATGGAGATGGTACGAATTGGGTTTAAGTTACCTCCGGTTCAGGAGTCTGCACTCTCCTGTTCCACTCTGGGATCTTTGCGACCTAAACAAATTTCCCAAGCCTTTCCCTTGCATCCGTTACTGGAGCAGGTGGTTTATGCGGGCTGGGAGCATCCTGACAGAATATACTTACCTCCCAAAAGGTTTTCTATTTTATACCATATGGAGGAAAAGTTCAGGAAGAAATGGAGCAAACCTTTGGTAGACACTGCTATATCTTCTGTAAATAAAAATGTAACCTGTCCAGTGGATAATGCCCAGGTTTTCAAGGATCCGGCTGATAAGAAGCTAGAGTCCTTATTAAGGGCCTCCTTCTCTGTCGCCAGTGCAGCAGTTCAGCCTGCTGTTGCGCCCATTGGGATTTGTCAGTCCCTAAAGGATTGCTTTAAGAGGTTAGTGAAGAACATACCTTGCCAGGAGGAATCTGCTGAGGAACTATCAGAGATCCCTCATGCCTTGTGTTTTGCGGTAGATGCTTTAAAGGACTCAATCCAACAGATGTCTCATTTTGCGTTACTATCAGTTCATATGCGCAGAGTATTGTGGCTAACGAACTGGTCTGCTGGGTCGCCATGTAAAAGGCTACTTGCTGCTTTTCCATTTCATGGAGAGCGCCTGTTTGGCGAAGATCTGGATAAATATATCCAGAAGATCTCTGGAGGAAAGAGCGCTCTGCTTCCTATTAAAAAGAAGGGGAAGCAGCCTTCTTACAAAATTCCTAATCCCCCAGGGCCTGGTGCCTCTTCCCCCAAGCAGTATTGAAGGCCTCAGCCGTCTGGGTTTAAAAGACCTCAGGGTCAGAAAAAACCCTGGACCCAAAAGCCATCCAAGCCCAACTCCAAGTCTACCTTGTGAAGGGGAGCCCCCGCTCTCACGGGTGGGGGGCAGGCTTCGGCTGTTTGGGGAGGCCTGGGAAGAACTGGTTCAAGACAGATGGGTCATTTCCACTGTAAAATACGGTTACAGAATAGAGTTCCGAGAGGTTCCCCCGAACCGCTTTCTACACTCAAGGGTTCCGGCGGATCCAGAGAAAAGAAGATGCCTATTCCTAGCTTTACACCATCTGCTCTTGCAGGGAGTAATTGTAAAGGTCCCGCACTAGGAAAGATTCAAGGGGTTTTACTCAAACCTATTCACCGTGCTGAAACCAAATGGGGAAGTAAGGCCCGTTTTGGACCTCAAGGCTCTCAACTTCTTAGGTAGACGTCCGATCCTTCCGTATTGAGTCTGCTCGTTCAGTAATAAGGTCCCTGAGAAAGCGAGACTATTTGGCATCCATAGATATCAAGGACGCGTACCTTCATGTGCCGATCTTCGGTCCACACCAAAGGTTCTTGCGCTTTGCTGTAGAGGGCAGTCATTTCCCGTTTTTGTGGCACTGCCCTTCGGTCTAGCCATGGCTCCCAGGGTCTTCACAAAGATTCTGGCCCCAGTGTTGGCTTCCCTAAGATCTCAAGGAGTTTCCATAATAGGATATCTGGATGATCTACTTCTAAGGGAATGCTCTCGCCCTATGCTAGTTCTAAACGTGTCAAGAACAGTACGGGTTTTACAACTCCTAGGTCGGGTACTTAAATTGGACAAGTCAGCTCTTTGTCCGACCCAAGCCTTGGTGTATCTGGGTCTGGTCTTAGACACCGCCCAAGAAAGAGTGTTTCTTCCGCCCTTAAAGGTCGCCTCCATAGTGGAACTTGTAAAGAAGGTGAAAAAAGAACCAACACCTTCTGTTCGGCTGTGCATGAGGTTATTGGGCAAGATGGTGTCGGCTTTCAGTGCAGTGCCATATGCACAGTTCCACTCCAGAGTGTTCCAGAACAGTATCCTGAAGGCCTGGGACAAGTCTGCTCGAACCTTGGATCAGCCTATGGTTCTATCTCCACAGGTTCTATGGAGCCTCTCTTGGTTGTTAACAACCAGCAACTTAAGAAGAGGGAAGTCTTTCCTACCAGTGGCCTGGAAAGCGGTGACCACGGACGCCAGTCTTCTCGGCTGGGGAGCAGTCCTAGAGGAAGCATCTGTTCAGGGAGTTTGGTCCCAGACAGAAAGGACTCTGCCCATCAATCTCTTGGAGATCCGGGCAGCTCGTCTGGCCCTGCGATTCTGGACGTCCAGGTTGCGGGGTTTTCCTTTAAGAGTTCAGTCCGACAACTCCACAGTAGTGGCATATATCAACCACGAGGGAGGTACCAGGAGTCGGGCAGCCCAAAGAAGTAAATCATATACTAACCTGGGCAGAAAAACATGTGCCGTTTCTGTCGGCAGTGTTTGTCCCGGTGGTGGACAATTGGCAGGCGGATTTCCTGAGTCGCCAGAAGTTGTTACCAGGGGAATGGTCCCTGCATCCCAAGGTTTTTCTACAGATCTGCCAATACTGGGGGACCCCAGATGTGGATCTGCTGGCATCCAGATTCAATGCCAAACTAGACAGGTTTGTATCCAGGAACAAGGATCCGCTTGCTGCCAGGACAGACGCATTAGTGGTTCCTTGGGATCAGTATTCACTGATATATGCCTTTCCTCCGATCCATATTCTGCCGCACTTACTACGCAGGATACGGGAGGAACGGAAGCCGGTGATTTTAGTGGCCCAGGAGATCATGGTACTCGGAGATTGTGAAATTGGCAGTAGGGGACCCGTTGGTCCTTCCTTGCCGCCCAGACCTGTTGTCTCAAGGGCCCATATTCCATCCTTCTTTACGGTTGCTGAATTTGATGGCCTGGCTATTGAAACCAGACTATTGAAAGACTGTGGCATTATGGGTTCAGTCTTGTCCACTTTGATAAATGCTAGAAAGTCAGTTTCTAGAGCTATCTATTAGAGTATGGAAGTCATACATTTCTTGGTGTGAGAAAAGGAAATGGAACCCTCATAGGTATACGATTGGAAGAGTTCTCGCCTTTCTCCACAGGAGTAGACTTGCAGCTCGCTTAGGGACAATTAAGGGACAGATTTCGGCCTTATCATTTTTTTCCAGAGACCAATTGCATCCCATTCTTTGGTGCGAACCTTTGTGAAAGGAGTAACGCACCTGAGGCCACCGCTTAAACCACCTTTATGTCCTTGGGACCTAAATTTGGTGCTTTCAGCCTTCGAGTCAACCCTTTGAACTTACTAGGCATATTCCTTTTGTTCTATTGACCAGGAAATTTGTTTTCTTAGTGGCTATAACATCCGCTAGAAGGGTGTCAGAATTGGCCACCCTTTCTTGCAAGGAACCTTTCATGGTTCTTCATCAGGACAGGGTGGTCATGCATCCCTCGTCCAGATTTTCTACCGAAGGTAGTTTCCAAATTTCATTTGAATCAGGATATCATTTTACCTTCCTTTTTTTCCTAACCCTAAAACTAGGGAGGAAAGGTCACTTCACTCACTGGATGTGGTGAGAGCGATAAAGGTTTACTTGGAAATGTCAGCTCCCTTTCGGAAAACTGACTGTTTTTTTTTTGTCTTGCCTGAGGGTCCTAAAAGAGGACAGCCAGCAACAAGTTCATCTATATCCAGGTGGATTCGCCAGACTATTGTCCAGGCGTATGGATTAAAGCGCAGGGTTCCACCCTGGGATTTAAGAGCACACTCCACTAGAGGGGTAAGTGCATCATGGGCAGTACGCCAGCAGGTGTCTATGGCTCAGGTTTGCAAAGCAGCCGTTTGGTCTTCAGTTCATAGGTTCACCAGGATTTACCAGGTGGATGTGAGATCTCAAAATTAGACTGGTTTTGGCCACAGCGTGTTGCAGGCTACTTTATAATCTCAGACCCGTTGGGCCTAGGGTTGATGTGTGTCCCCCCCCCCCCCTCAGATGCATTGCTTTAGGACATCCCACATAGTCATTATTATGGTGCTCTGTGTCCCGTGATGTACGATAAAGGAAAATGGATTTTTAAAACGGCTTACCTGTAAAATCCTTTTCTTGGAGTACATCACGGGACACAGAGGTCCCTCCCCTCTTTCTGGGATCGTCATTGCTTGCTACAAAACTGAGGTCCTTCTGGTGTGGGTGGGGTTATATGGGAGGAACCGTCTTACTATTGGTTGCCAGTGTCCAATCACCTAAAGGTGATCGTATAACTTAACCTCCTGGCATCTGCGCTATGGCCGAATGACGGCCACAGCGCGGACCTGCATTCCCGGGCGCGATGTGATCAGCGAGTCACTGAGACTTGGCTGATCACCGATCTAAGTAAGGGGCCGGTCCCGTCCCTTACCATGTGATCGGCTGTCAGCCAATGACAGCTGATCACATGATGTAAACAAAAGATCGGTAATCTTCTTTTTTTTTTACTCAAAAAAAAAAGCCGATCACCGGCTAGGATGTGAGGGACATCGGTCCCCAAGTGTTAGAGGCACATCTGCCTCATCAGTGCCACCTAACAGTGCCCACAGTGCCACCTAACAGTGCCCACAAGTGCCACCTATCAATGCCCACCTGTAGTGCCAATCAGTGCCACCCGGCAGTGCTGCCCATCACTGCCACCCATCAGTGCCCATCACTGCCGCCTATCAGTGCCCATCACTGCCGCCTCATCAGCGTACATCAATAAAGGAGAAAAATTACCCGTTTAAAATTTTTTATAACAAAATATAAAAAAATAACTTTTTTTAAAAAAATTCAGTTTTTTCCATTTTTTTAACAAAAAGTAAAAACTGCAGAGGTGATCAAATACCACCAAAAGAAAGCTCTATTTGTGGTGAAAAAATGGTAAAAATTTAATTTGGGTACAGTGTTGTATGACCGCAATTGTCATTCAAAGTGCGTCAGCGCTGAAAGCTGAAAATTGGTCTGGATAGGAGGGGGGTTTAAGTGCCCGGTAAGCAAGTGGTTAACCCACATAGTCATTATTATGGTGCTCTGTGTCCCGTGATGTACTCCAAGAAAAGGATTTTTACAGGTAAGCTGTTTTAAAAATCCATTTTTTGATCATTTTGCGTATGGACGATACACAAGCTGAGCATGTGGTTATGTGCATATATGTTATGAAATTGACATTCTGTGTGCCACAAATGTAATCATTATTTTACTAGTAAGCTGTAGTTTTTTATTTCATAACTAATACAGCTACATTATAAAATATTTGGCCAGTTCGCAATAGAAATTAAATTAAAGTTCTTATTGAATAACGTGAAGTGAAGGAACAAGATGATACAAGCATATGTTACATGGGCTAATTTGTTTTCCTTCAACACTGGATATCTGTCTCAGACATTGTCATACAAAACCCAATTACTGTCCACCTGTCAAAATTATGTGGCAGCACAATATACTGCATTAGCTGTTCTTGCACACTCATAATGGTTCATTTTTTGATGAACAAAACTATAAAATAAAATAAAACATTCTACCAATTTGTAATAATTTTTTCCCATATTATCAAAGACATTTTTTTCTAAAGGTGATTTACTAGAAAGCCATGAAAAATGGTGCACAACTTCCTTTCCTAATTGCTTTTGCCCTTTCGCATGTTCAGGCTGCATATGAAGTTGGGAATTCTAAACAGCTATTTCTGGATATCTGTGTGCCATAAATATCTTTCTGTTTCTGCATAGTCGCTGCATGTGAGGCAATATCTCATACAACTTTTGCCTTTCCCATCACAACATGGAAATAAATGGTATACATTTTTTTTTCCTCTGGAGCACACAGGACAACTAAGATCAAAGGCTGCACCTGTGCCTCCTAGTCGCCCTAAAATGCCAGGATGTGGTGCTGATTGGCCAAGTGCTTGAGGATTTAATATATGTAGTAAGAAATAAATACTTAACCACTTCGCGCCCGCGCTATAGCTGAGAGACGGCTACAGCGTGGCGCTCAATTGCCGGGAGGGCGTCCCTGGACGTCCTATTTACTTACCCTCTGCGCGCCGCCGCGGGTGCGCATCAGGGAAATTCTGTGCTGGCCGTGTCCCTTGGACACAGCCAATCACAGATTGTGCTAAATGGCCAATCACAGCAGCCATTTAGCACTCGATCGGAGCTTCCAATGAGAGATGATCTCATATGTAAACATATGAGATCATCTCTCATCGTTGGCTCTCCCTCCTCACACAGAGACTGTGTGTGAGGAGGGAGAGTTTCCTGCTGCAGCGTGAGTAAAAAAATCACACAACAAAGTGCCACCTGTCCCCAGTGCCACCTGTCTCCAGTGCCACGTGCCATCTGTTATCGGTGTCACATGTCATCAGTGCCATCTGTCATCACTGCCACGTATTCGTGCCATCTGTCATCAGTTCCACATCAGTGTCATGTGCTATCAGTGCCATCTGTCATCAGTGCCACGTTTCATTGTCCTAGTGCTCCAGGGTCTTCAAAAGTGTAATAGGTAGTCAACAAGTTAGATGTGTAATTTATGCTCCTAGAACATGTGATGGTGCTCCTTGCATGTTGGGCCTCTCTATGTGGCTAGGCTGTGGAAAGTTACACACATGTGGTATCGTAATACTCAGGAGTAGTAGCAGAATGTATTTTGGGGCGTCATTTGTGGTATACACATTCCATGTGAGAGAAACATCCTATAACAATGACAATTTTGTGGGGAAAAAAAATCTTAATTTTGCAAAGAATTGTGGGAAAAGACATCAAAAACCTCACCATGCCTCTTACTAAATACCTTGGAATGTCTACTTTCAAAAAGGGGGTCATTTAGGGGGTATTTGTACTTTCCTGGCTTGTTCGGGTCGCAAGAAATGAGGCCACCAGTACATCAGGTGTGATCAATTGTTTATGATTTGCACCACAGCTTGTAGACTCTAACTTTCACAAAGACCAAATAATATCCACTCATTTTAAAATTAAAAAATTACTAATTTGCAATATTTTATCACAGAAACAAAGAAAAATGTGTTTTTGTTTTTTTTCAAAATGTTCGGTCTTTTCATTTATAGCGCAAAAAATAAAAAACCCAGAGGTGATCAAATACCACCAAAAGAAAGCTCTATTTGTATGAAAAAAAGGACAAAAATTAATTTGGGTACAGTATTACATGACTGAGTAATTGTCATTCAAAGTGTGAGAGCACCGAAAGCTGAAAATTGGTATGGTCACAAGGGGGGTTCAAGTAGAACTATAGGCAACACTTTTTTTTCTTTTTGGTTAGAGTAAGGGAGGGTAATCCCTGTCAGATTGTTTTTTTTTTTCTGCCATCTGAGTCCCATTGGGGATATTTACCTTCACTTCCTATCCCATAGCCAAAACAATAAGTGACAGGAAATCCCTGCAGATTAAGGGGATCCCTTGGGGCTCCCCAGGTCACTAGAACTAGTGTTCCCATTAAATGATTTCCCCTTAAATTCTTAGTTTTTTGCCTTTTTAGCTATACTTTAATATAAAAAAAAAATTATATAACACTGCATGCCAAGCCAAAACATATATATTTTGTACATCTCTGCTATGTGTGCAAACTTCCCCATGTTTTATCCCTCTAAGGCAGAGCATCAACATTATGGTTGCCCTCAAAGGGGTGGTTGTATCCATAAGACTATATAAACGTATTTACTCTTTATCATCTTTAACCGCTTGCCAACCGACACCTATATATTTACGTCGACAGAATGGCACGGCTGTGCAAATGAACGTACCTGTACGTCCCTTTAAATTTGCTGCTGTGCCATCGCACGCTCCGTGAGTAGGATCGCGGGTCCCGTGACTCTGTCCATGGGGATACCCGCGATCGTCTCACGGAGAGGAAGAACGGGGAAATGCTAATGTAAACAAGCATTTCCCCGTTCTGCCTAGTGACACTGTCACTGATCACCGCTCCCTGTGATCAGTGATGTGTCACACGTAGCCCCTCCCCCCACAGTTAGAATCACTCCCTAGGACACACTTAACCCCTACACTGCCACCTAGTGGTTAACCCCTTCACTGCCAGTCACATTAACACAGTAATCAATGCATTTTTAATTGCACTGATCGCTGTATGAATGTGAATGGTCCCAAAAATGTGTCAAAATTGTCCGATGTGACCGCCATAATGTCGCAGTCACGGTGAAAGTCGCTAATTGCCGCCATTACTAGTAAAAAAGAAAATTATTCATAAAACTGCCATAAAACTATCCCCTAAGTAGAAGAATACGTATCGGCCTAAACTGAGGGAAAAAAGTTTTTGTTATTTTTTGGGGATATTTATTATAGTAAAAAGTAGCAAATAATGCGTTTTCTAAAAAATTGTTGCTCTTTTTTTTGTTTATAGCAAAAAAAATAAAAACCTCAGCGCAGAGGTGATCAAATACTACCAAAAGAAGTGACGTCAGTTTTGTTTGGGAGCCACATCGCACGACCACACTATTGTCCGTTAAAGCGACAGTGTCGAATCGCAAAAAGTTCCTTGGCCTTTGGCCAGCCAAATGGTCCGGGGCTGAAGTGGTTAATAGTTGCCTCTGCATTACTGGTTTTAGTAACAACTTAAGACTTAAGGTCTTTCCGACCAGCCGCCGTCATATGGCGGCATGTTAGCACAGCTGCGCAAACTGCCACAGGTGTACGTCGGCCGCTTTAAGAGGTATAGGGGGTGCTCAATGCTGGGCACTCCTGTGAAAAGAAAAACAATTCTGTTGACATCTACATGATCTGCACGTATTTCTTTCAGTGCAAGGAAACACGTGATCTTGTTGGTTTACTGTGTCGCCAATAATTGCTTATGGTACCACATTGCATTTCTAACGCATGTACGTTACCACAACACATGGTAATTTCCAACGTATGTTAATGCATGAACGCACGTGCGTTACCGCAGCACACAGATGCAAATCTAGACTTAGAGGTAGTAAACTCTGCCCCTAGAGGGCTCCTTCTCAATGCAGCCAGTATAATGAAGCTTTCCATTACATTCTGCCTAATTAATGATCCCTTCGGATGTTTCTTACTGTTATTTGGTGTGTTAGTTTCCTTCATGTCTAAAGCTAGTGCCATTGGTCTTCTGTGGCAGCAGCGGTGTCGGCTTTTGCCCTTGCTGTTTCTCCTTGCCATAATCTCGCACATGCCCGGTGAAGTTTTAGCCAAGCCTTGTTTTCATTCCGGATTACTGTGGCAACTCTGTCAGGTGAGCTCCCTGCTCCTGTCTGAACAACGACTGAACAGGGACAGATTGCAGGAAAAGTAAGCAGAATAGAAGAGATCCAGCCCCCACATAAACACAAATTATGCATACATATGTGCACTGCACATATTGTGGTAACGCAAAACACACTACAGGCCCATTCACACCACCGGGCACTCATGCACTGTTGCATCGCATTGCAGTGCTTGATTTTATCTTTTCTACTTTTTAAAATTAAACTCTGTGCCGCTGCACGTTGTCACTCATTGTAACATTGCATTGAGAAAATATTTTCAAATGGCTGTGATTAGCTGCTGGAACTGCCAGTTTCTCATTGCTTTCAATGAGGCATCTGCCCCCGCTGGGTCTCTCGCATCTTAGAAGAATGACAAGTAATCTGGAGTATATGCATAGAATATTAGAGACATACAAAGATGACCACTCATAGGCCATGTCATGTGTACATAACTTGAGATGCACTCCTTTGAGGAACAGCTATTTGGCCAGGGATCTCTGTGTCCTGTGACAGAAGACTTTATATTCATGACTACTTGGGATGGTCTTGAATATTGTGGGGGGCAGCCATCAGGGTCAAATGTCAACAAACAGAATGGGGATGACCGCGCTATAAAGCTGCCTACAAGACCTTTCACCTAAAACTGGTGTATGCAGAGGTGTAAACATGTATTGAGCGAAATAAATAAAAACCAAAAATATCTGCGCTAATAAATGATAGCGTTAATAATAGGAACACGGCTGCTGACCCAAATCTGGCAAAAAGACAAAATATAAATCACAAAGTGCAGCGCTAAAAATTAATAAAAAGTCCCATTGTTGAGAAAATATGATATCTCAATAAAAACAGTCCAATAGGTGTAGGTCCACACAAAGGAAAGAGCTAGGAAGAATCTGTCACCTAAGAAGAAAAGGTTCACACTGACTCTTACCCCATTGAGTGGACTACTTAATCAAAGGCAAACAGCCTTGAAAATCCTCCACTTAGATTTCACCATACATATGGGGAGATGGATTGCATGAACACCAATAGGATCCTCCTTAGACTCACATCACATCAGGACATCATGTAAATGGATATAAAAAAACTTATCTGCACAGTATTACTGACAAGTACATATAAGCGTACAGCAAAAGCCAGCAAACAACGCAGTAAAAAGCTTAATTCAATCCAATAAAAACAATCAATGTTTCCATCCAGTGTGATGGCCGACTTTCAAGCTTGGTACGTAACCCAACTCCTCCCACTGAGTTTTGTCGTAACCAGACGTTATCAGGGGTGTGGCCACGTATACAAGAGTTACTATATATGTATTGAGCGAACCCAGTAGCAGCCTTACAAACGTGAACAGAAGATTAATGCTGAATCGCACAGGAAGCCCAGACATGGGCCTTGCATTGGGTTGCATGCAAAATAATCTGACAAAGTCAGAATGTGCCCCCAACATACTACTGAAGATGCAACTTGGGCAAAAAAGGCTTTCCATGTACGATGGTAAACTTTCCTGGAGGTTGATTTCTTTGCCTTGAGGAAAGTAGGACTTAGACTCAAAAATACCCCTATCCCTGTGGACTTGAGCTTCAACAGTCATGCCATGAAAGCCAGTGACTTTAAAGCAGGATGCAAGATTGAACCCTACAAGAGCAAATCTGGCCTATCTGGAAGAGCCCATGGTTTGTCCACCAAGAGACTGACAATGTCTGCTTACTGCATTCTTCTTGGCCAAGCAGGTGCAGTCAATATAACCAGAATGCCCTACAACTTTATTCTGTGAACAGGCAAGGAAAAAGCTGCAATAGAGGGAAGGCACAGATCAGGGGATTCCAAGAAGTCATCAGGGCATTTGCCTGAAAGTGGCACCATAACCCAAGTAGTCATAAATCTGATGTCCCTTGTGTCCTGTGATGTACTCCAAGAAAAAGATTTAACAGGTGTATCGCCACCCCCGATGGCTCTGCTTGGTAATTCTGGATTCTCTGTTCTGCGCCTCAACTCCAAGAACAACCTCAGCCCCTCTGGCACACCTGGTTTAATAAAATCACTGTGAATACGTTTAAGAACACAAGTGGAAAATACTATTATCCTGGCTGTGGATTATTACCATGAAATGCACACCCGGGTAGTGATCAACATGCTTGATTATAATATTACAAATTAGAACAAGTGGCAACTTAGAGCACAGTTGAACCTTAACACACAGCACCAATGCAATAGAAACAACCATCAATACTTGGCAACTGTAGGTACAAGAATAGGCTGCAAATATATGCTGGTAAAACAGCGCTGAGAGGGAGGGTAGAAGATTTATTGACTTTACAACTCCCTCTGAGCCACAGATATTATCAATCTGTAAAGAGGAAACAAGATAAACATATACTATATGGCAATTATATGCAAGAAATCCCAATGTGGGTTACCAGAGCTCTAAATTGTAAAGACTCCTTTTTAGGAGTAATATGCTGGTAGAGCTCAAAGTCATGTGTTTTGTTTTTTTCATTTCTTTATTTAGATAAGGCATACGGTAACACAGAAACCATAACATTAGTGTACATACAGTGGAGCATATCAACATACAAGACCATACGCACAAATATGTCTGTGATAAAAAATCCAAAGTTAAAGGGCCAAATCGTGGGCCTCATGATCTAGGAAGCTTCTACATCCCGTACAATTTTGGACGGTAAATGCCATTTAATTCGAAGTGTAAAGAGAACAAGTATGACCCAGGGGATCACGTATTAGAGTAGAGAAAAAGGCGGGGGGGGGAGAGTGAGGATAATTAAGAAGGGGGGGCCTCCAACCAATCCCTACATCTCTGCCTCGGGAGTCTCTCCAGACATCTCCATTCCCAGGGGAGTCAAGTCACCAGCTCCGTATGCTCCTCAGAATAAACAATCTCGTGCCAGTAAAACCATTTCTTGGAACTTCTCATATAGGCCTCCATCTGTGGCCACCAAGTCCTCCATTGCACTAGTTTTGGTTACTCTTTTAAACCAGACGGCCACTGTCGGTTGTGTCTGCTTCCAGAACAACGAAATGCAGCTCTTCTTTGCTGAGTAGGAGAGGTAGAACGGATCTGTAGATTTTGCTTGGGATCTTGTGGTGGTGCAAGAGGAAGAATGCGGGGGAATATGGTAGCTCGAGGTCTGAATTTCTGGGCAATGCAGTGTACCTCGGTCCAAAAGGGAAACCGAAGACTAAAAGATGTGTAGGAGGGAACCCGTTTCCTCCCCACACCTCCAACACAAAGCTGAGCACTGTAGGAAAATCTTGTGAATCCTCACCGGCGTATAATACCACCTTGTCAGCACTTTATATCCCGCCTCCTGATGATTAGCACAGACCAAAATAAGTTGTCCCAGTTCGTGCTCCCATTTAGATATATCGGAAGGTCTAAATTCCGGGGGGTGCAGACATTAGCAATTGATAGGTCTGTGAGACAGCATGACACATGGGAGACTGCTCCATGCACAGCAACTCCAAAGGTAGTCAGTCTCCTCCTGAAGGGCTACCGGGGGGGGGGGTGTTGTGGGGGGGAGATCCTAGAAAGAAAGACCCACAAGAGACGGGTCCTCCTTGATTTGTTGCCTGGTCATCCATTTGCCATTCATGAGATAATGGCGGACCTGGGATAGAGCCCTATCAGCTCCTGAAATCTTGGGTCGTTAAGCCCAGGGCTAAAAGCCAGGTTACCGATGATAGGGGTGAGCGGCGAGGGAGTGGGTACGATGGTAAAGTCACGGAATGCTCTCTGGGAGATCCGCCACGTCTCGCCAACCGTAGGATGGTCCAGTATCCGGCGTGGCAAAATTATTCGGACACCAAGGTATCGAGTCCAGTCGGGCACCCACCAGGATCTGTTCCACTCGTACCCACTGTTTCAGAGGACCGTGATGACACCAGTCCAGAATTCCTGCCAAATGGCACGCTGTATGATAGAGGTTGATATCCGGCAGCTCCAGCATGCCTCCCAACAGTTTAGGCAATCGCAGAATAGATTGAGCCAGCCTTGGGGGTTTCTGGGCCCATAGGAACATGACAAGTGCACGGTTCACCGCCCTAAGAAAGAATTTTAGATCTGGACGGGAAAGGCCTGAAGATGGTATAACAGCCGTGGCATAATGTTCATTTTAACTATGCTACACCGCCCGAACCAGGAAAACAGGCCATGTTGCCAGGACTGAAGGTCTTTTTAAAGGACCGACAACAGGAGGAAAGTTGAGGGGGAAAATGTCTTTGACCCTACTTGGTAAAAGAATGCCCAGATACTTGATGTGTGATACTGCCCATTTAAAGGGAAAATCTGCCCGAAGTAGCGTATAGGGAAGTTGGCAAGGAGATGTTTAACGCCTCTGATTTCTGGAAGTTCATTCTGAAAAAAGATAGTGCTCCATAGATCTTCAATTCCAACAGGTTTGGGATGGACACCAGGGGGTTGGTCACAAAGAACAAGAAGTCCTCAGCGAACACCGCAATTTTTGGGGATAGAGTGTCGTCCAAGCGTAGGCCCAAGATGTTGGAATTATCCCTGACTAAGTGAAGAAAGGTTTCAAGGGTCGAGCTAAATATCAAGAGGGACAGGGGGCACCCCTGTCTCGTCCCATTGGCTATCCCAAAGGATGAAGAAAGGTGGCCATTCCCCTTCACTTGGGCCAACGGGCCTGAGTAAATGCCTGTATCCAGTTCATCATCCGCTGTGGCAGACCCACCCAACGAAGGTTTTCCAGCAGGAAGGGCCAATTCACCCTATCGAATGCCTTCTTGGCGTCGGTTGAGAGGAGCAGAACGGGGATCTTCAGAGTCCGAGCCGTGTGTATGAGGTTAATCGCCTTTGTAGTGTTGTCTGGAGCCTCCCTCGTGGGTACGAATCCCACTTGGTCAGAGTAGACCAATTGAGGGATCAAATCCATTAAGCGTATCGAGAGAATTGTGCTGAAGATTTTCAGATCCACTTTCCGGAGGAATATTGGTTGATGGTTTTGACAGTGGAGAGGATCTTCACCCTCTTTAGTGATCACAGTAATAACAGCCCGCAGTGTGTCTTCTGGGGGGGTCACCCCTTCCCCTGCTGCATTAAATGCCTTGAAAAATGTGGAGTCAGAAGATCTCCAAAGGTCCCATAGTACAAAACTACCTGCCCGATTGCATTTGGACCATTGCCAAAGCCACTTCATCAGCAGAGATGGGGCTTTCAAAGCAGACAAGTCTTCGTCAAACAGGCGAGGCATTGCCAACATTTGCAGGTATTACCGTATTAAAGGTTGGGTGCAGGAGATTGTAAAGCGAGGTGTATTACCTGCAAAATAGGTCAGCTATCTCCTCTGTAGCATGGGCTTTAGAGTGGCTATCACTAAAGTTCGGGGATAAATGTTTGAGTTTGTTGGGCCCTCAAGGACGTCGCTAACAGTTTTCCGCAGTTGTTACTATGTTCATAGAACGTTCATTTGCACTTAACAATCATGGCCTTAGTCCTGACTAAAGCCAGGGAACACAGTTGATTTCTCAGATTGGTAAGGCTGCTAAAACCTGAGCAGCCAGCGATTCTTTGTTTAGCCTCCAGCGACCTGATCTTTTCCAGGAGATCGGCAGTTTGCTGGGTCCTGGCCCTCTTGAGCTGAGATCCAATCTTAATCGGGATTCCCCTGATGTAGCTTTTCTGTGCCTCCCAGACCATCATGAGTGCGTTTTCTGGGCCTTCGTTGGAAGAGAGTTTCTCAGTTCCCTAGAGACTTATTCAATGACCTTGGGGGTCTGAATGAAAGAATCGTTAAGCTTCCACATCCACTGTTTGGGGATGGGAGGCCACAAGTCAATGTCCACTGAAACCAGCGCATGATCCGCAAAGGTGATGGAACCAATAGAGGCGGACGTAACCCTATACAGGAGTGCCTGAGGCATCATAAAGAGATCAATTGTGGTGTAGGAGTCGGGGTGAGAGTAAAAAGTGTAATCTCTTTGCGTCTGATTCAGTACTCTCCATACATCAACAAGATGGAAGGCATAGAAGTTCTTCAAACGTTTGAGCCGCATAAGAGACCTGAGGGGCACTTCTGGACGCATTCTGGGTTGGGTCTACGGTGAAGTTCATGCCTCTGTCCCCCCCCCCCCCTCCCCCAGGAGAACTGCACCCTCCGCAAAGTCACTTAGCTTGGTCAGAATTGGTTCCAAGAAATCAATCTGATTTGAGTTAGGGAGGTAAAGGGTTCACCAGGGTGACCAAGGAGCTGCCCAAGGTCCCCTTCAAGAACAAAGCACATCCCCCAGCGTCACTCCACTGACTTCACACCACCCACGGAGTTGTTTTATGTACCAAAATACTCACTCCTTTAGACTTGGAGTCAGACGAGCAGCCGTGGTGAGCCGCCGGGAAGAAGCAATCGTGAAGTCTCTGGATTTTATCGGCTCGAGAATGAGTCAAGCATACATGAGCTTTCATATGTTTCAGGTTGGACAGCACTATGGAGCATTTCTCCGGGGTATTCAACCCCTTAAAATTGATGGAAACGAGGCGAAGAGGCTTTGGTGTATCCGCGGTCATTGCGGAGATTGGTGGAGGCTAGAGCAGAGAAAGAAAAAAGCGGGGGGGGGGGGAGAAATAGGAGGGTAGAGGACAGAAGGAAAATAAATCGGATTGCTAATATGTTATGGGCGTAGAGGAGACCTAGTCTCAGAGCACCCCAGTAGCTCACGAAGTGAACCACACATGGGATGCAGCCCTATGTGGGGAAAGTGGTTGAATACAGCTGGGATCAGGCGCTCCCTATCCTGACTCGAGCCACCATAACATGCATAACAAGATGCGGTAAACAAGTGGCTAATATGCCTGGCCCAGAAGACACTGCGGTCCTGAAACAGATGTTCAGGTGCTCAATGTAGTCTGGCCTGTGAGCAAAACCTTACCTGCTCAAAGGGCAGCGAACAGTAAGGGAACAACCAATAATACACTCCAAACCAAGTTGTATGGAATGAATAATTGAGGGGGGGTGGGTATATGCAAACTATACAAACACACCCCTCAGTTTGAACATAATCCAATCCGACATGGTTAGCCAGAAGACCCCAGCCCTCCCCCACCCACCCAACCACCATGCGCTGAGATAAAATTGTACCCCACCTGGATCCAAACATCCCCCGATCCCATACTGTACACAGAGCTTGCCACAGAACTGGCCATGAATCAGAGCACTGCCAAGTCGTTAGAGGTAGCTGCAGTCTTAAGTTGTTAAAGCAGACAGAGCATAGCCATATCGTACAGTCCAGGGCGTACGATGGGAGAAGACCCCAAATCTTTGTCATGACATCCGGGCAGGGGAACGAGGGGGGGGCCCACCAGAGGGGACTGTCGATGTCCAAAGATGAGAGGGGGGAGAGGAAAAGGAAGGGGGGCCTGGAATCCATCGGGTAGGCAAACCGACAGTGTCACTCAAGTGACAGCAGTACAGAAAGTGGGCTACTCGCGTAAAGTTCCCGGAATGATCACAGTTCCTAATCGTTTGCCCCTTATCGGCGTTAGATCTCTTCTGCGGCATCTGGAGGAGCGGTGAGGCAGTCCCAATCGATTGGCCCGTGGAGCCGAACGAGGATCTCTGCTGAGTAGAGGATGCAGCCAGTCCTGTAGCTGGATTGCCTCCATCTCCAAGAAGACAAACGACTCTGGGAGATCAGCATAGCATCTTCAGCAGGGGCTTCAGCATTGCCCTCCTTTGCAGGGTTTCCCAAGACACATCCGGGAAGATGGCAGTGGGTGCTCCATCGTCAACTGGGCCCTTAAGCCAAGCAGCTCGCAGGATCAGCTCTTTCTGGCTGTAACGATGTAGGCGACAAATTACATCCCTGGGCCGGTCCTGTTTCACCGTCCTTCGACCCAGTGCCCTGTGTACACTGTCAAACTCCAGGCTGGCTGGCGGATCAGAGTCCACGATTTTGTGTAGGATTGTCCGGACAGTGTCAACCACATTTTCTGGGCTAGTAGTCTCCGACAACCCCCGGAGCCGCAGATTGTTATGGCGGCTCCAGTTTTCCAGATCCTCTGCTTGGAGTTTTACCTACGCTAGCCGGTCTTGGTGGAGAGAGTGGGCCTGCTGGCTAACCCAAACCTCCAAAGCACTCATCGACTACTCTACCCTCAGTCTGTCATCCAGACCGTGGACCTCCGAGTGTAGCTGCTGAAAGTCCCAGCGATGTTGCTCCTCCTCTCTCATCACCAAAGCTTCCATGTCTGTTTTAGTGGGGAGTGCTTGCAGCAGGGCTCTGATGTCGGCATCCTCCTGTGAAGATTGTGCAGAGAGCCCGGGCCTTCGCGGAGTGCTGGGTGAGGGATCAAACAGAGCTGGTAATCCCACCAGGGAGTGGTGTATTGAATGTTTTGGTGCCGCCATTCACAGGGAAAGTGAGGCTGAAGGCCTACTAGTGCCGCCTTTGTAGGAACCGCCGGGTTAGAGCGTGTTGAATCGTGGAAAAAAAAATGGCTGATTGGGGCCGCTGGGTGCAGCCTTGGTTGATCCCCTGGTGGTCCTCATACTGCAGCTCATGGTCAGAGAAGAAACGGCTGGGAAAGGGCATATCAGCTTAGTTGGGTAGGTCAGGAGTCAGTAGCTCTAGCGATGAGCGTCTTCACTCCACCATGTCCAAGACACACACACGTACACGTTTTTTTTTATGTGAAAATCCCTGCTGTCTTTTGCTAGCAATGGGAGGGGGCCTTGTTATCAGTGGACGCCCGTAATTTAAGGTAGGCAGGCAAACTGGCTGTAGTGGTTCCTCCAATGGTAATTTAAAGTGGGGAACAAGTTGTGAAGCTTTCAAACCAGTGCCTTCTGACTGTTGAGTTGGAAATGGTGTCTGCATACAGTGTCTAGTGATGACTGAAAGGGGTTGGGCATCCACTAGATCTAATCCTTTGGATGTCATGAACTCCCAGGTACAAATGTCCTTGTTCAAGCTCATGGCTGTTGCAAAGGTGTGCAGTGGTTACCGCATGTCGGCCTGACAGGTGAGCAGAGTATCTGTGAATTGACCGGGCAGTGGCCGACTTTGTGCGGGGAAGTATAATGCGATCCCGGGGTGTTGTTCGGTGTCAATGCTGTGCTGAACTGCGCAGCAGTGACTTGATTGCTGAGCTGTACTTGAGCACTTGATTGCTGAGCTTTACTGCTGGCTGAATCGCTGTACTGTGCTGAAGGGTCGTGGGCAGCCGTCCTCTCCTGGTAGCACAGACCGCATTTTTCCCCAGGCTCCCAGCTTCTCTCTCCCTCTGGGCTGTGTGGTTGTCCCTTGTGGAAGCACAGTCCTCTCACCACACTGTACTCCACAGCCCTGGGTAGCACTTCCTGAAACTTCACTTCCCAGTGTCATCTGTGTGTCTCCATGTTCAGGAAGGAAAGGTCAGCATCTCCCTATCTCCATCTTGTGGCCAAAAGGAGAAATTGCATAACATAGTCTTGCATTATAATCTATGAATGTCCTGCATGATGGCTCAATGACGACATGCCTGTTGGGTAAACCAAGTCTTAATTTATCCTTTTAAAACCTTTGAATGTCATTGTTTTTCACTTTTTCCTGTTCTATACAAAACAAAAATGTGAAAGTTTTGACAGAATTTTGGAATTAAATATTCAAGGGTACATGGACACAGCTGCAAGAGCTGTACCTGTACATTCAGGTGTAATTATCTGCCCAGGGGTGTTGGGCACATTGAGCAGCCCACTGCCAGCAGCCTGTCGAAATCAATGACAAGCTGAAATATACAGATATAGGTACATCAACATCCAAATGGTACATCTGTTTTTTTTCCTTTCTTTTGAAATGTTTGACTAAATAAAAGCCAACATTAGTTATGGACTGGAACTACGTCCGTGACTGGAAAGAACATCAGCCCAGTTCATCCAGTGATGTCTGCATTATATGAAGGTTGCAGTAAACCTTTGTTTTACTGAAACAAGTGGGAGAGCAGCCCACAGTTCACACCAACCTTCTGGAAAATGCCAGATTGCCAGTCTGTGGCTAATTAAAGTCTAACCATGCTCCTATTGGCATAGTCTGGGTTAACGGTCATAGATGTCATAACTTGCTACAAAATGATTTTTGGTATTGTTATGAGAAAAAGCATAAACTTTTTAAAATTCCTCTGGGATTTTAAAAAGTAGCTTGTGTGGAGCCCATTGTATGACTGTGTGGTGAAGATTTATCACTATTGGAAACACTTGCCTGTGATTAATTTAGCTGCATGTTAACATGGGGGAGTTATTTACGAAAGGTAAATCCACTTTGCACTGCAAGTGTACTTGAAAGTGTACTGAAAGTGCAGTTGGAAGTGCAGTCGCTCTAAATCTAAGGGGTAGATCTGAAATGAGTGGAAGTTCTGCTGATTTTATCATCCAATCATGTGCAAGCTAAAATGCTGTTTTTTATTTTCCTCGCATGTCCCCCTCGGATGTACAGCGACTTTACTTCCAAGTGCACTTGCAGTGCAAAGTGAATTTTCCTTTAGTAAATAACCCCCATGGTGTTTATGTAACACATCCTTCTATGCCAGTGGTTCTCAACCTTTCTAGTGCTGTGACCCCTTGATAAAATTTCCCAAGTTGTGGGGACCCCAATTATAAAATATTTTCATAGCGTGGATTGTCAGCACCTAAGGCAAGATAAGTAATTTGCGCCCCTAACCCACGGACATTTAGCTTTCTCTGAGTCCCTTCCACTCGTACAGTATTAAACTATGGTACATTTTAGGATGTACCACTCTTTCTCTTTGTTCTCCTTTCTTTCCCTTTTATCTCTCTCTATCCTAATTTCTTGGGTCTTTTTTTCCCCCCATCCCTCTTTCTAGCCATCTTTCTTGTTCTTTCTCTTATTTTTTCTCCCTTTTTCTTTGTTCCTCCCCCTCTTTTCATATCCCTTCCATGTATTCTCTATTTTTTATTCCTTCTCTTACTCCTTGGTGGGGGAGTGGGGGGAATAGGATCAGTGGCAGTGCTGGCGAGGAGTTGGAATCAGTGGCAGTGCTGGGGGGAGTTTTGATCAGCCAACTTAGGTGCTCTTGATCAAGGTCATCTGCTGATCTGAGATCTGTAGTGGGGACTTTTAATGGCAACTGTAATCACAGGTGTTATTACTCACTGTGTCTCTGGATTCACTGTGTCTCCGACTTTGTGGTCTTGTAGCAGTGACACCTATGCCGAAATCAGGAGATAGGGTCTCCTCCAGCCCTCCACTTAACATTCCTCATCAGTCAGCTGACCTCTAGTCTCTGCCCCCCAGCCACACTGTGAACTGAATGAGCGGCTGCGAAGAGGCTGAGTGGGCGGCCACAGGCTCCAGGAATGGCCCAGCTGGGCGGCCACAGGCTCCAGAGACAGCCCTGCTGCGTGGCCACAGGTTCCAGGGACAGCCCTGCTGGGCTTCCGCAAAAAGGCTGGGAGAGCCAGGGAGAGGAACAGTCCAGGATTCGGTGACCCCTGGCAAAACGTCATTTGACCCCCGAGGAGGTACTGACCCCCAGGTTGAGAACCACTGTTCTATGCTGATGATGTGTAGAATCCCAAGCAGTGGATTCATTTCTTGTGTTTTTTGATAACAAATGATCTGTTGCCTTGCCTGTATCTTGTACTTTTTTTTTTTTACCTAGATTCGTAATGTCTTAGCATGAAATGTTCGTAAGATACAGATCTTGTAATTGTCTAATGTAGCTGATTTACTTCAATCTAAAAGCTTCCTAATCAGTGTTGGCCTTTTAACTAGAGGAGTGTTCAGAAAAAATTCAAACACTGTTGAAGCAGCTAGAGAGATATTGATTAGTCAATGCTAATGGGGATTTTGAAACAGAACTCTGAAATGTTTTCTTTTTTAAAGGTGCCAAGTAGCAGAGATGCCTCCCCTTCTCTCATTGACCTTGAGACATCTCCACCTGCTGCCCAAGCTCCCGATGTCGCACTCTCTTCACAGCTATCTGGCCTCAGTAAGTTCCCTCTACGTACATGCAACAAGTTGCCTGTTCACTAATGTATGTGCCCAGACTGTGAACTTTGAAGTATTTACATATTCTTAATAAACCATAAAATAACTTTAAAACAAGCCCTCTCTCTTGGGCACCGTTAGTGAGCATGCTTTTCAGGTTGAACCCTCTGATAGTCCTTTTATTTTTTGGCATGTGGAGGACAACCGGAATTCACCAACACTCTCACTCAGTGGAGTTGATTTGCTAAAGGCCATTAGGCTGTTCACTTTGCAAGGGAAGTTATGCTTGGTAGCTTAGTGAAGAGCTTGGTGAATGTGGTGAAGTTTCACTTGCTTGCACTTGATTGGAGGATGGAAGTCAGCAGAGTTTTACCTCATTTGGGGCAAAGTTTTGGGGCATATTGCCTTGCAAAGTGCAACTTCCCTTGTAAATGAACAGCATATATGCCTTTAGTAAATAAAAACCCTAGAGTATCTAAACCCAAAAATTAAATAAAAAAAAATATATATATTATAATATTTTATATTGTATTGCAGCTTAGCGTGCTTAGATGTGGTGGCTGCACTAGCTATTCTTTTTTCCACCTTTTTGTTTTCACCTAGTGATCCTGCCAGTAGCACATTTTCTGTCCAACAGTAATGACATTTATTTATTCTGAATACTGTATCTATAGAGGATGATTGTTGTCACCCCTGGTTTGGAAGTATGTTTGGTCTACAGAACATTTCCTTTAGACCTCATCTCCATAATGGAGGCAATGTTTTGTGGTATAGAAAGAGAACTCTGTGCATTGCTGGTAGCGCTGATAACCGCAGAAGCAGAGCATACACAAAGCTCCAAGCTAACTGGATTTGTGGCGGGATTAATAGGCATTTTTTCACTTTTTAAACAGATCTAACAAAACTCCTTTTGATTTTATATATTTAAAGCGGTTGTATACCCGCTGTCATTTTTTTTTTTTTTTTACACCTGCAAGGGAAAAGGCATAATGAGCTAGTATGCACCGCATACTAGCTCATTATGAGATACTTACCTTAGAACGAGGCGCCGGCATCTCACCTGGTCCACGCCGAGGGAGCCGACATCTCCCCTCGGCGTGTCTTCCGGGTATCGCGGCTCCGGCGCTGTGAGTGGCCGGAGCCGCGATGTCGTCACTCCCGCGCATGCGCGCGGGAGACTTCTGCCCGGCAAGCTCCGGAGTTTGCCGGGCTGTCAGCCGAGAGTCCCCTGTGCGCATGCGCCGCTGCAGTTAGCGGCTCATTGCGAGGGGAATATCTCCTAAACCTGTAAGGTTTAGGAGATATTTTTTTTACCTACAGGTAAGCCTTATTATAGGCTTACCTGTAGGTAAAAGTTACAAATATGGGTATACAACCGCTTTAACACGCCAAAAAGGGGGCAAATAAGAAAAGTTTGTTTAGCATTTATGTTTAATCTTTTATTAAAATTCATAAAAATCATTACAAATTTGTGTGGAAACCACTTACACAGGCAAAGTATGAGACAAGAAACGCATTATGTCAGAGTAGGTCATATCCGCATATAGCCAGAGTATCAAGAAAATATGAAGACCACATTCAACCGTGTACACAAAGCCACATATCAACATAAAAGATGAACAATTAAGGAGACCATAAAAAAGGGAGAGGAAAAGAGAAAAAGGGAGGAGGGGGTTTAAAATGAGCAAAGAATAAATGGGAGATGGTGTGGGGGGACCCTCTCTCTGGAATATGAAGAACCCCACATCCTCCTCTCCAAGGTTGTAGATCACAGTTTGTTAGGATTGAAATACTTTAAACACAAGTTACATGGAGTTTCTAGTCTTTTCACTGATTTTTAGATATATTGTATATGTAAAAGGAGATAGACTTGTAAATAAACTTATCAGTGCAGGATAATTGTTTAAAAACTTGCTTCTGAGTGTAGTTTGTAATTCTATCTGTATACAGTGGGAATATAAAAGAATCACCCCCCTTTTTAAAATCACATTTTGTTGCTTTGCAGTCTGAAATAAAGACAGGCACAGTTCGTTTTATCCAGATGTACTTAATCAGTGCAAGTTATAACATCCAAGTGAAAGATCTAACACCACACACAAAAACAAAATCAAAAACCGAATCTCAGAGTTGGAAAAAGCCTTGTCAGTATTTTGTTGAACAACCTTTTGCTTTAATTAGTCTGTTGGGATATGTCTTTACTTTGCACATTTAGACTGCAATATTTGCCCACTCTAATTTTTCAGAATTGCTCAAGTTCCGTTAAATTTGATGGTGACAGTTTGTGGACTGCAGTCTTCAAGTCATTTTACAGATTTTCAATGAGGTTTAAGTCTGGTCTCTGACTTGGCTATGCAAGGACATTCACCCTTATCTCCTTCAATCACTGTGTGGTCATTTTTGCTGTGTGCTTTGGGTCATTATGTTGGAAGGTAAAAATTCTTTCCATTGGCAACTTTCTGGCAGAGGGCAGCAGATTTTCCTCAAGAATTTGAAGTTATTTTGCCCCATCCATTTTTCATTCTATCCTGACAAGTGCTTCACTCCCTGCTGCAGAGAAACACCCCCGTAACAGGATATTACCACCCCCATGCCTTACTGTAGGAATCGTGTTATTTGGATGGTGAGCTGTTTGATTCCTGCCAGACATTTTGTTTGGTGTTGAGGCCAAATAATTCAATTTTAGTCTCATCTGACCACAACACCTTTCAATGTGGCCTCGGAATCTTCAAGGTGTGTTTTGGTAAAGCTCAATCGTGACTGCATGTGGCCTTTCTTGAGAAGTGCCTTTTTTTTCTTGCAACCCTCCCATACAGGTCACATACACACAATGACTACTCTTTGTCATAAATTCCTACAACTGCTTCAGAGTTGCTGTAGGCCTCTTGGTAGCCTCTCTGATCAGTGTCCTCCTGCCTTTTCCATCCAGTTTGGAGTGACGTCCTGATCCAGGGAGGGTCTGTGTTGTACTAAATACCTTTGACGTCTTAATATACTTCACTGTGCTTCTAGGCATTGATGAAGCTTCTGAAATTTTTTTAATCCATCTCCTGACTTGTGTCTGTTAACTTTATCCTGGAGATCTTTTGACAGTGCCTTGCCATCCATAGTTGATTGTAAACCTGAAACAATTGGGGACTGAAATGCTCCAGGAAAGCACTTTTCATGCTCAGCTAATCAAAATGACCACAGCTTATCATAGTTGAAAGTCAAATGTCCTTGTGTGCCATTGTGAAGGTGATAAGCTATACCTGTATCTATAAATACAGAAGGAAAACTAAAGGGATTTTGACGGTGCAAGTAGACTATACATACGGAAAAATATATATCTTTTTTCTTTAAAAAAACACAGTTTATTGTTTACAATCAATTAAAAGGGAACATATATATTGTATAAAGTGTCAGACACTTTTTTTCTTTTTTTACAGCAATAATAAAAACAACAAGGGTGGTCAAACGGGATGAAAAGTGTATATTATAAATTAACAGATGGTAATTATTGCATACTAGCCCGACATGTTTCGCATTGTCGCTTTTTCAAGGGATATGCAACTGGTAATTGTATCATCCAACACTTTTAGTGATTCTAAGAAAATAGAGAGAAAAAGATTTTTTATATATAGACGTAAATAGTATTAAATATTAATACAACATTGAAAGATACGCGCTGTCACTCCGAAAGGTCAATAGTAGCTTACCCCTAGATTGACCCCACAGAACCTCGTCAAAACCAGCGCGTACAGACCCAACCATACAGGGCAGCAAGGAGGCTAATTTGCAACCACAGGTAACAGAAAGATGAAGCTGTTGTATGGATAATAAATATTTTGTGTCAGCAAGATTATGTACAGGGAATTGATTGGGTTAAAAAAATCAATGAATTGACACTTACACAGTTAATTAATTAAAGCTGTAACCAAGGATGCAGGTGATCATCGGTCTCAGTAAAGTTGTAGTTACAGGGGATATTTAGATGGTAAATGAGTGAAGCTGAGGAGTTGACTAAGAAAAAAAAAAAAGGAGAGGTCTTACTACACATTAGGAAATGCAAAGCTGAATAATATAGACTGGTTGTAATTTGTCTATATGGAAATAGTAAAAGTTTACAAGTATCTCATAGTGGTATTTAGTGGTGTTTTTCCCATATTCGGAACCAAAACCATAAGGTATACCTGTATCATTTTTATGCGGGGGTGGTGATCCTTTTAACAACTCAGTCATTCTGTTTTTGAATTTTTTTATTTTTCTCTGACATGTTGAATGTTCTAAGTTTCACTGAATAAATACAGTTGGATAAAACAAAAACTGTTGGTTATGTGGCCAAAGATGCACCACCGCAGGATGGTACTGTTGGTGTATAAGAAGTGATCCCACTTTTGCTCCCACTCTACCAAGGGATCTTCCCAGTGGTCATACATGCATTGGCCCGGGCACAGCGGATATTTGGATGTGCTGTTTACCGCTTTTATAAGTCTGTACTTTATATGGTTTTTAAATAATTTGTTAATTTGTTACTAAGAACAGTTTTTTATCTATATTGGTGCCTAAAAAGTCCATGATTTCCTCTGATTAAATTGCAAAACAAAAACTGTGTTCATTTCAGGCTGCAAAGCAACAAAATTATTATTTTAAAGGGAGGGGTGATCCTTTTCTATACTCACTGTATGAGGGCTGCCATTTTGACTCATTACATATGCAGACACTGCTTCCTGCTTTCCACTACTACATAGTACAGTAGATAGACCAACTTGTTGATAGCAGCACAGGACCTAATCACGTGATTTGAATCCCGACCACAGTGCAAAGTATTTAGTTAACCTGTGTGCTGTTCTACACCTATAGATTTGTTGATGGTGGATTGTGCAACTCTAGTATGCATGCTTTACAGAGTTACAGAAACCTGCTCCTCTAATGAAATAGAACTGTGGTCAAGTACTGATGGCAGAAAGCCCAATGGATCCACTGTCTTCATATAGGACATATGCCTCAGCACAGTTGTTCCTAAGCTGCAGGGAATATAGAAAATCTGTTCTATGTGCAGCAGTAGCTGATGTAATTCAAATTACCGTATTTATCGGCATATAACACGCACCTTTTCCCCTGAAAATCAGGGGAAAATCGTGGGTGCGTGTTATAGGCCGATCCCCGCCGATTTTGTGTTTTATCGGAGCGATCGCGGCAATTGCCGCGGTCGCCGCCAACATACAGAGCCGTGGGTAGATTTAAATATGGCGCTGAGACTGCAGGGATACTTCGGAGCCGAGATACACATACCCGAGTGTTCTCGGCTTTTTTTCGGCGCCACCGTCACGCCCAGTCCCGCCCCTGGACCTGTGTTATGTCCATCATAGGGCGGGACTGGGTGTGACTGTGAGCGGCACCGAAAAAAGGCGAGAATACTTGGGTATGTGTATCTCGGCTCCGAAGTGTCCCTGCAGTCTCGGCGCCATATTTAACTCTATCACAAAGCTGCACTGACATGGCTGGACTGGGGCAAAGCTGCACGGGCAAACCTGCACTGCCAAAGCTGCACTGGGGCAAGGCTGCACTGACAAGACTGCACTGGGGCAAGGCTGCACTGACACTGAAAAGGCTGCAGATGGACAGATAAGGCTGCATTGATGGGCATTTTAATGTAAGTTTTTTTTCCCTTAAACTTCCCTCCTAAAAGTTTTTTTTCCCTTAAACTTCCCTCCTAAAAGTTTTTTTTCCTTTAAAATTCTCTCCTAAACTTGGGGTGCGTGTTATACGCCGGCGCGTGTTATACGCCGATAAATACGGTACTTCAGTGTCTATTTGAAATCATTAGCCTGGTATGCAGAATGCAAAATAGTGTTGTGTTTTCTTCATTGAGTTTTTAGTTGATCATTATTTAATGCAGGCAAATGCTATTTATCTTACAGTATGTTCAGTAGACGCATGCCTGAATTGAGAGGCTTGTGGTCATCTCTTTTCAGTGATGTGATTATACATTAAATGACACCAGGGTTTCCTGCTTTGTGAATAGCCCGGCAGTGGGGGAAGGAGGAGCTTCTGGGCAAGTTTGCCGCGGCAAAGTCATCCGGAAGTGGTACCTGTCAAAATCAGGTACCCCGTTCCACCCAAAAGGTGCCAAATGTGGCAGCAGAGGAAGGAGGCAAATAAGCAGAGCTTCCCATTTTGGATGGAGCTCCACTTTAAAAGTGACACTAAATATACTTGTTGTTAAAAATAATTGATATCCATCCACTAACTAATGGACCTGTGATCGATTTTTCATAAAATCATATTTTACGGTGTTTTTTTGCCTCCTTGTAACATCCTCTGTGAGCTCCCAAACGTTTCTTTTTCTCCTGACTTCAGCGCATGTTAGTTGCAGTCGTGTGCACTGCTCTATGCACAATAAACAAGGCACTTTTTTGAGTTAATAAGTTCAGCTTTCTAGAGAAAATAAATGCACATCTTTTTGCAGGTAAAAAAAAATATGCATTTTTTATTAGGTGCCTGTAAAGCATTGCACCCGCGACCACCAATCTTGGTGCAATTTCAAGCTTTTGCAGACCCAGCTGTCTGCCTGTACCGCATGATGTCACTTAATGACATCATGCATCAATGAACTACCTAGAGCGCTTATCAGCTTCATTGAGAACTATGACTATTAAGAACTATAAGCCATCAGCCACAATGGCTGACAGTACTCTGGTACTGGAAATGGGGGAACAACTACTAATGCGGCTGTGTGGGTAAGGCACTGCACCGTCAGGTTATTATTTTTTTTTAATTGTAGCAGTGGGTGCGGGGAGAAGATTCCAGACCAACTGTCACAGTTCGATGGAGAATCGGGCAGAGGCTGCAGGAACATGTTACATGTTCCACCCAAAAAACATGTATCGTGTTCCCAAAGGTCAACTTATATTTTATACAAAAAATAAACGCGCATCTCAAATAAAGCATTTACCTTACTGCAGAAAAAAGTGAATTCAGTAAGTTTTAGTAAAACAATCACAATTTATACAAATAAAGTCCATAAGTGCTCCTCAATGTGCTTATAGAAGTAAAAGCCCTTGCACACTGGGGCGGTTTGCAGGCGCTATTGCGCTAATAATAGCGCCTGCAAACCGCCCCGAAAGTGGCGCTGCTTGTATTCCAGTGTGAAAGCCCAGAGGGCTTGCACACTGGAGCGATGCGCTGGCAGGACGGTAAAAAAAGTCCTGCCAGCAGCATCTTCGGAGCGGTGAAGGAGCGGTGTGTATACCGCTCCTTTACCGCTCCTGCCTATTGAAATCAATGGGACGGCGCGGCTATACCGCCGGCAAAGCGCCTCTGCAGAGGCGCTTTGCAGTGGTATTTAACCCTTTCTCGGCCGCTAGCGGGGGTTAAAACCGCCCCGCTAGCGGCCGCATACCGACGGTAAAACGCCGCTAATAATAGCGGCGTTTTAACGCCGACGCCGCCCCAGTGTGCAAGGGCTCTAAGTGAAAAATTTGATGTGTTCACTCGATGCTCCTTAATCAGCGCCGCTTACTAGAAACGTTGGATCTCAAATTATAGAGATCATACACGCTCATGCAGAAAATCGGCCAGCAAGGGATCTCCTTCTCAGGCAATTCCGATCAGGAATTCTATCTCCTGCTGCGGGCTGTGGAAGCTCTGGAAATCCTCATAAACGCGAAGGAGGCTTCCTCTGGTGATGTGTTATAAAGTATAAGAAAGAGGCTTCATGGTGCAGTATCTCATTAGATTGAAGTACAAAACCACCGCCGCGGCTCAAGCCAGCCAGCTGGTGCGTGGTGATGCCAATGACTGCTGTTCCATCCGACTCGTTTCCCCATACAAGGCACCGACTGGGAGCAGAGGCTCTGCCCAGACATCACTCGCCACGCTAAATATACATACTAAGCGGGGGAGAGACCGGAAGTGTCATTCAGACACTTCATAACTTGTGTCATCCTTTTTAAAATTATTCTAATGCTAGTGTTCAGCCTGCAATAAATACCCAAGGATACATGACATACATCTTCAATGGATACATTGAAGATGTGCTCTGCGGAGCTCCAGGATGGATCCATGCTGGATTTAAAAAGCCTCCACAACCGGATCCATCCCGCCACTGCGGCTCCAGGATGGTACCCGGGCCTAGCATACAAGAATGAGGTTTTGCCTGTAATGCTCCTCTTTGAGGGCTGGACCCTAGGAACCAGGACTCTTTGTGGTCTTGCTACATTACCTAAAGCTGTCCTGAGGGGTGCTATACATGGTCCAACGGAGTATCCTGCAGCGAGGAAAAGGTAAGAGGAAAGCATAGGAGCTTCAAAGTCCTCCTATGGCTTTTCTTTCAATTATATTATATTTTATATTGTAAAAACTCCTCTAGAAGGAGTAATAGTGTATAGACCCTGTTTAAATCTGTGCTAATACAGCGTTTGTCTCAGCAGCTGGAGGGGGGGGGGTCTTCTCTCCTCCTAAATGGGGAAACTGAGTGGATAGGGATACATGTTATGTTTAAACAAGCTTAAATCTGAAAAGCTGATAAAAAGGCTGTGTAAATCCTCTTCCCCCCTCCCCCGCCTCCTCTCTGAGGTGACTCTTGCTAAAGCACAGGTAAGGGTGTGGCGCATAGACAATCAGGATCACACCTGAAAAAGCTTAAAGTGGTTGTAAACCCTCTGGGACCACCTTTACCTACAGGTAAGCCTAGATTAAGGCTTACCTGTAGGTGCAACAAAATATCTCCTAAACCTACACGGTTTAGGAGAGATTTGCAAAAGACTGGCACCGATGTCTACGGCACATGCGCCGTAGACAGCGGTGCACAGGCGCACTGAGCATGCCGCTGCTAATGGCGATCATGCCGTTAGTGGCGGATCCCTCGCGCATGCGCAGTGACGTCATTGCGGCTCCGGCCAATCACAGAGCCGGAGCCGCAATACCCGGAAGTCATTCCGGGATAGATGGCGGCGATGGAGAAGAACGAGGGTCGCTTCAGGGGCTTCCATCTCAGTGAAGTTATTCATAATGAGCTAGTATTCTATGCATACTAGCTCATTATGCCTTTGCCTTACAGGGTGTGTTTTTTGGGTTTTTTTTCCTGCCTTTACTTCCTCTTTAAAGCTGATACTCTGGGAAAAGATAGTGTCTATAAGAGCAGCTGAAGCAAGGCTGCCACAGTACACAGAAGCGCTGGTGCACGTGAGGGGTTTACACATGCATTTGCAGTACAGGAAAAAACGTATTGTTAAGCATTAGATCATTCTATGCTACCACTGTTTTTCCTACTATTGTTCAAATAAATATAACAGTTCTTAGAGTACCTTTGCTTTTTGTGCTTTGCTCTATGGCTTCAAGGCTTACTACTAAGGTACCAAAACCACCCCCAGGCGCTGGGAACTCCAGACATGCCTCCACATTGTCATCCTCTCCGGAGATACCTGACATGGCAAGCCAGGGTGAGTCATTGGAAGCAATTGGTGGTGCAACTGCTTCTCACACTTCAGCCCCTGTATACGTGACTGAAGATGCATTTTCCTCTGCCCTGCAGGGCTTAGAAGGAACATCAGCTGCTTTAATCGCATCCTCCCATTAAAGGGGATAAGAAACGTGCTAGATCCCTCTCTCCCACTCCAAACCCCTTACAGGGGAACAGTGGGGACAGGATGAGGTATTACACTCAAACGATCAGAAAAAGCAAACCGGTTACTCCTCTGCGAGGAAACAACATTTGAAGTTTGAGCTTCACAATCTGAGGTACAAATCCTTATGGACATGGTTCACCCCACTTTCATGCTACCGTTAACAGAGTCAGCTGAAAGTCTGGTTTCTTCTTTGGGTTCCTTGAAACCTTCACAACCAGTGCATGCGTTTCCAGTCAACACAAATGGAAAGTTCCAGCAGAAGATGCTGCGATTTCCAGTGTGAATAAAAGTTTAACTTGTCCAGTGGACAATGCACAAATGCTAAAGGATCCAACAGATAAAAAGTTGGAATTCCTGTTAAAATCCTTTTTTTTTTCTTTAGCAGGTACTGTTGCTCAGCCTGCAATTGCAGCTATAGGCATCTGTCAGTCCTTAAAAGACCAGTTCACAGAGGCCCTTAACGAGCTCCCTGCACAGGCCAGTGAGTTGACCGATTTACCAAAAGCATTATGTTTTGCCATAGATGCTATAAAGGATTCTATTTACCAGGCGTCTCGCCTTGCACTTGTGCTAGTACACATGCGTAGGACCCTTTGGCTAAAGGGTTGGTCTGCCAAAGCACCCTGCAAAAACCTACTGTCTAGTTTCCCATTTTTTGGGGAGCGATGATTTGGCTAAATCAGTGCTGGGACAAGGTCATCCGGAGCCCAGGGCGAAGATGGCAAACTGTGCCCCCCCCCCCCATAAAGAAAGAGTCAGTGTCATTTCAAAACAGGAAAATATTAATTAAAACAATGCAAATGAAATTAGATTTAATTTGATAGAATCAGAGTTCACTCACACATTTTAAATACCGTATTTATTAGCGTATAACACGCACCCTAAGTTTAGGAGGAAAGTTTAAGGAAAAAAAACTTACATTTTAAATGCCCATCAATGCAGCCTTCCCTAGTGTCCATCTGCAGCCTTCCCTAGTTTCCATCTGCAGCCTTGCCCAAAATTGCAGCATGATGGGTTTTTAAATTTAGCGCCGGCGAGATGCACAGTGCTGGATGTGCTGTGTATTCGGCTCCTCTCAGCTCCTCCCCGCTGTCTCTGAGGGCAAGTGGAGCGCCGCCATAAGCCGAGCCGAGTGTTCTGTCTGTGTACTCGGCTCCGCTCGCAGTCATGCCCCATCCCGTCCCTTGGCCCGGCTCCTTTGATGGACACAACACCGGTCCAATTACGGGACGTAAAGGCTAGGAGGCAGCACTGGGCGTGACTGCGAGCGGAGCTGAGTGGAGCGGAGCCTAGCCGAGTACACAGTACACTCGGCTCAGTCTATGTTGGCAGGGCACCTCTTACTCGGAAGTGCCTGTCGGGCGGAGATCACTCCATGTCTCCGCCTGACAGGAAAGGGAAGACCGGGATCTATTGTGCCGGGTGCAGGAGCGCACTCGGCACATCCTTGCAGGCAGCTGTGCGGGATTGTAGCCGTACCGGCCCTGTGATAAATACATCCAGACAATTTCCAGTGGAAAAATTACTCTTGCCAGTCAAAAGAAAGTATAAACGTCCTTAATTTAAACAGACTTTCTCTCCTGCGCCAAGCGCATCCGCATCTAGGCAGTGGCGACAGCTTCCACTGCCAGATTCCAGAGGCAAATCGCAGGGTCAGGCCCAGGCTCAAAGGAAGACCTGGAGCCGCAAGACTACAAAGCAGAATACTAAGACCTCTTCATGAAGAGGCGTCTCTCCTCACCAAGGTTGAGGGAAGACTTCTGAATTTCGCAGAAGTCTGGCAGAGGCAAACTCAGGACAGATGGGCTCTCTCCACACTGACTCTAGGATACCAACTAGATTTTCGGGAGTTTCCACCATCTCACTTTCTGAGATCAAACGTTCCCAAGGATCCAGGGAAAAAACAATCCCTGTTTCAAGCATTAGACCGATTGACTCAAGGGGTAATCATACAGATCCCCACAGAAGAACAACGTTTGGGTTTCTATTCAATCCTGTTTACGGTACCAAAACCAAATGGAGATGTCGGACCCATTCTGGATCTAAAAAAATCTAAATCGGTTCCTAAAAATTTGCTCAAAATATTTCCCAATATTATCACCAAAGGTTTCTGCGATTCGAAGTGGAACAGCGGCACTTTCAGTTAGCTGCCTTACCCTTTGGGCTAGCCACAGCACCACGGGTATTCACAAAAATATTGGCTTCACCTCTAGCCATGTTAAGGGCACAGGGCATAACTGTGTTGGCGTACCTAGACAATCTATTGTTAATAGACCAGTTAGTGACTCGCTTAAGGCAAAGTGTACGCATTACAACCAGATACCTGGAAAGTATCGGTTGGATCCTCAACCTAGAGAAGTCTTCCTTAAAACCAGTAAGAAGGCTGGATTACTTAGGCCTGATCATAGATACAGCCCAGAAAAGGGTGTTCTTGCCTCCAGCAAAGATCAGCTCCATACAAGAGCTGGTACGGATGGTCAGGTCAAAAGCAAATCCTTCCATTCGCCTTTGCATGAGGTTGTTAGGAAAGATGGTAGCTTCATTCGAAGCAGTCCTCTATGCCCAGTTCCATTCAAGACTGTTGCAAAACAGAATCCTCTCTGCTTGGAACAAGACAATCCAAGCTGTGGACTTGCCAATGCGGCTGTCCCCAAGAGTGTCTCAAAGCCTCAGTTAGTTACGAAGCCAGAATTTGCTGAAGGGGAAATCCTTCAGACCAATAATCTGGAAAGTAGTAACGACAGATGCCAGCCTCTCACGCTGGGGAGCAGTACTAGAGGAGACGACTGTCCAGGGACAGTGGTCAAAACTCGAAAGAGCCCTGCCCATCAACATCCTAGAGATTCGGGCAGTGTATCTGGCTCTGAAAACCTGGACCTCCCAGGTTAAAGAATTGTTCAGTCCGGATTCAATCCGACAATGCCACGGCTGTGGCCTATATCATTTACCAAGGGGGCACCAATATGCTAACTTGGGCAGAAAGGAATGTCCCATCCATATCGGCAATTTTCATTACGGGAGTAGAAAATTGGCAGGCGGACTACTTGAGTCGCCAGCAGTTATTCCCAGCGGAATGGTCTCTTCACCCCGAAGTGTTTCGGCTGTTTGCCAAAGATGGGAGACTCCGGACATGGATCTTCTAGCGTCCAGATTCAACATGAAGTCAACTTTGTGTCCAGAACAAGGGATCCACTCTCATACGGAACAGATGCGCTGGTAACTCCGTGGGATCAGTTTTCACTGATCTACGCTTTTCCCCCGATTCAGTTGTCCTGTCAGGATTCAATCTGACAATGCCACGGCTGTGGCTTACATCAATCACCAAGGGGACACCAAGAGTCTCTCAGCTCAGAGAGAGGTGAACCATATTCTAACTTGAGCAGAAAAGAATGTCCCATGCCTATCGGTAGTTTTCACCCCGGGAGTAGAGAATTGGCACGTGGACTACTTGAGTCGCCAGCAGTTATTCTCAGGGGAATGGTCTCTTCACCACGTCTTTCGGGCCGTTTGCCAAAGATGGGGGACTCCGGACGTAGATCTTCTAGCGTCCAGATTCAACATGAAGTTAGTCAACTTTGTGTCCAGGACAAGGGATCCATTCGCTTGCGGAACAGATGCGTTGGTGACCCAGTGGGATCAGTTCTCACTGATCTATGCATTCCCCCTATTCAGTTGCTGCCACGACTTCTTTGCAGGATCAAGCTGGAAAGAAAGCCGGTAATACTGGTAGCACCAGCATGGCCCAGAAGGTCATGGTATGCAGATATCGTAAAGATGGCAGTGGAGGGTCCTAGGCCTCTCCCACTAAGGCCAGACCTGCTATCGCAGGGGCCAATATTCCATCCTGCTTTATGAACGCTAAATTAACGGCTTGGCTATTGAAACCCACATTCTGAAGAAGCGTGGGCTTTCCAGGTTAGTTATCTCAACTTTAATCGATGCAAGGAAACCAGTATCCAGAGCTGTATATTATAGAGTTTAGAAAGCTTACGTTTTCTGGTGTGAATCCAAGGGTTGGCACCCTCGGAGATATATTATAGGCAGAATTCTTGCCTTTTTACAATTGGGTGTAGAGATGAAGTTGGCCCTAAGTACTATTAAGGGCCAAGTCTCAGCCTTATCGGTTTTATTTCAAAGACCGCTTGTTACGCATTCTTTAGTCTGGGGTTTTATGCAAGGGGTGATGCGGATTAATCCGTCAGTTAAATCACCTTTAACCCCTTGGGACTTGAATTTAGTTTTGTCAGTATTACAAAAACCGCCGTTTGAACCATTACAGCATGTTCCCTTAATCCTTCTGACTAGGAATCTGATATTTTTGGTTGGTATATCCTCAGCAAGGAGGGTTTCAGAATTGGCTGCTCTTTCTTGTAAAGAGCCATATTTGATTATTCATGAGGACAGAGTGGGGTTACGCCCTCGTCCAGACTTTTTGCCAAAAGCGGTTTCAGGCTTTCATCTGAAAGAAGATCTTGTCCTGTCATCGTTTTTCCCAAAACCATGTTCCAGGGAAGAAAAGTCACTACATTGTCTTGATGTAGTGAGAGCAGTGAAAATCTATTTAAAGAAAACTGCTCAGATTCGTAAGACTGATGTCTTTATTCTGCCAGAGGGTCCTAAAAAAGTATAGGCAGCGTCGAAATTCACTGTTGCTAAGTGGATTCGGCAAGTTATAATTCAAACTTATGATTTAAGGGGTAAGATTCCCCCTATTCAAGTTAAGGTTCACTCTACCAGAGCGGTTAGTGCTTCTTGGGTAGTGCATCACCAGGCCTCCTTTGCTCAGATCTGCAAGGCCGCAACTTGGTCTTCGGTCCATACATTCACAAAATTTTACCAAGTGGATGTAAGAAGGAATGAGGATATCGCCTTTGGGCGCAGTGTGCTGCAGGCAGCAGTATAAGTCCTCAAGGTCTGGGGGTGCCCTACGGGTTGTGTCTCCCTCCCCTCAAGTAGCATTGTTATGGGATGTCCCACTAAGTAAATACTATTTTTTTTTTGTTTGTTTACAAACGATTTTTATTGTGTAAAAGGTCAAGGTATAAAACAATTTCAATGATGGTACATGTATGCATACAAATATCTATGACAGTAAATGTTGTACAGAAAATAAGAGTATTATGGTTAGTCTGATGAAAAACTGCACATTGTTATAATCGGGCCAGTCAAGAGTATTGTCGTGGAGGGGAGAGAGAAGGACAATTACGTATATGTAATAGAGATTTTTCTAACTCTGAGAGGTGGTGTCCCAGAGAGACAATTTTTTTTGATCAAGTGGCATAGAGTCATATAATGTGTGGTGAATTCTTTCAGAGTTTGATGTTCGTCATACGGTTGAGAATTTGTGACCAAGGTACCGTAGTGGAGCGCCAATTGAATGCAATGGCCCAATGAATAGAGCTAAGGAATGTGTGAATTAGCCTTGTGCTAGCCATTGGAATATCCAGTATAGGGGAGAATAAAAGACAGATCTGGGGTGTAAGAGAAATCTTCCTACCTGATATTTTTTCAATGATTAAACTAGCCTTATGCCAAGTGTTTTTTATATGGGGACAATCCCAAAAGATATGTAGAAGAGTACCATGGAAGGGGCAACCTCTAAAGCAGAGAGGGGATAGTGATGGATAGAATGAGTTAAGTTTAGCGGGGGGTAAGATACCATCTATAGAGCAATTTGATGGATAATTCTCTGATTGAGGTTGTTTTGGTACATTTATGGAGATTTGTAAAAATAATATCCCATTGATCAAGAGTAAATGAGGTATTTAAATCTGATTCCCAGTGTAGCATGGGATGTAATTTCTCAGGCATATTGGACTCATTTAAGCTTTTATATATTCTGGAGATTAAACCACTATCACGAGGGGAGGAGATACAGATTTGTTCAAATTGTGTAAAGGGGGCATGGAGTGTAAGTGAGTGATATTTTTGATAGAATTGTCTAATATTTCTATAGTTCTCTAGCTCAGTAGGTGGAAAATCAAATATCGTTTGTATACTGGAGAAAGTGAGGAATGAATTGTTGTGGGAGAGCAATTTTAGATGTGTTAGGTTATGTGATTTCCAATTTATTAGACAGTTTTGATCTTGAGCCCTATACGGGAGGTGAAAACGAGGGTCACCTAGAAAGGAAGCCAAGGGGAGAATGTCAGAGGATAACTTAAATTTAGAAACTTGTCTGTTCCATAGTTGAAGGGTGTGAGTGATGAGGTTTAAGGGTCTTATTTTTTGTGGTGGTATAGTCTTGGACCAGAGAAGTCCTTGTAGATTGTAGGGAAGGATAGATTCTTCTTCGAACCGGAGCCAAGGGATTTGGAGTGAAGGGGCATACCATTGGGCTAATTGGGTAAATCTGGCCGATTCGATAATAAAGCCAAAGGTTAGGGATGCTGAGTCTTCCTTTTATTTGGGGTCCAAACATAAGGGAATAGCTAAATCTGGGTTTCTTGTTTAGCCATATGAATTTATTGATCTCTCTCTGTAGAGAATCTAATGTTTTTTTATGTAGAATAAGAGGAAGGGCTCTAAAAAAAAATAAAAGTTTGGGTAATATCATTTTTACCGCCACTATTCTACCCGAGAATGAAATCTGGTATGATGACCAAAGTTTAAGTAGATTTATAATACTGTTAAATAAGGGTGGGTAGTTTGCTTGGTAGAAAGTTTTATATGAAGGTGTAATTTGGATACCTAGATATCTAAATGAATCTGCATTCCAATTGAATGAGAATTTGTCTTTAAGTGTAGCTATTAAGGCTGGGGGAATATTGATTGGTAAAGCTGAACATTTAGATAGATTTACACCCAGACCTGTCAAGTCGTGGAAGATGGCAAGGGTTTTAGTTAGGTTGGGTAGGGAGATTAGAGGGTCGGTTATAAACAAAAGCACGTCGTCTGCGTAGAGAATTAGCCTTGAGATATCCTTTAATATCTGTGTTATTTCTTATAGCGCAGGCAAGAGGTTCTATCGCGAGGGCGAAAAGTAGAGGTGATAGGGGGCAACCCTGTCTGGTACCTTTGGTCAGGGGGAAAAAGTCAGAGTTATTGCCTGGGTGTTTGTGGGTTGTGATAGAGAGCCTTAAAGCAATGTAAGAATTCATTGTTGATGCCATATTTGGGGAGTAGAGTGTCAAGATATGACCAGGAAATGCTGTCAAAAGCTTTGTGTATATCAAGGCTGAGTAATAATGTGGATTTGAAATGTATGTTTGAGTCTTGAATGATATTTGTGGTCAGTCGTATATTGTCTGTTATTTGCCTGTTGGGAATGAAACCTGTTTGGTCAGGATCGACTAATGGAGAGATAACAGCTGATAATCTGTCTGCCAAAATACGGCCAAATATTTTTAAGTCATTGTCAATAACAGATATTGGACGGTAGTTTTGAGGGGTGGAATGGTCTTTATTTGGTTTGGGAAGAAGGGACATGTTAGCTAAAAGCATTTCAGATGGGAAATGGCCGCCTTGTAAGATATTATTATACAGTTTAGTGAGGTGTGGGGTAATGGTAGGGGCAAATTTTTTATAGTAGGAAGTGGAATAGCCATCTGGGCCAGGGGCTGTTGATGTCTTTAAAGTACCAATGATTTTGCCAACTTCTGTGTCTGTACAAGGGGCATTGAGAGATTCAATTTGATCCCTGGAAAGAGTGGGTAATGTAATGTTGTTGAGCCAGTCCAGGGAGGACTGTTTGGGGGATGATTGTGATGTGGAAAGAAGATTTTTATAGATATGGTGGAGTATGAATTACTATTGAGTAAGAATCTGGCTTTAGACCATCTGAGAGCCTTTTCGGTGTCTGATGCTAATAATGTGTCTAAAGTAGTGCGTTTCTCTTGAATCTGTTTAAAAAGGTCACTAGATGGGTTTTGGTTGTTTCTGTGATATAAATGATCTAGATCATTTGTTAGGGTTCTAATATCAGCCAGTTTGGATTTGTTTTTAATTTAGGCAATATTTATCAGATGGCCTCTCATTACCGCTTTATGCGCCATCCAGATATTTGTAGGAGACATGTCTGGTGATACATTATGTGCAAAATATTACTCAAGGTGAGATAGAATTTGTTGATTGATGGATCCGTGAGCAAGGAGTCATTTATTCGCCATGTGTGTGTTGTGTTGGCTAGACCAATGCGTGAAGTATTAAAGGAGATTATATGGTGATCAGACCAAGGACATGCATGGATATCTGCCTTAGAGGAATTGGCAAGTAGGATTGGGGTGCAGAAGATATAGTCAAGTCTAGCAAAGCTGTCATGCGGGTGGGAATAGAATGTGTAGGATTTGATACCTATATTGTGAGCTCTCCAAGTATCTACTAATTGGTGATTTTATAGTGATCTGTTCAAAGATTTGGGGAAAGCTTTAGAGGATGGGACAACTTTGCTTCTGTCCAGAGCCGAATGAACAGCTAAATTGAAGTCACCACCCACTATTAGATGTGTGGAATGATAGTTGTCTAGTCTATCAAAAAATTTGTTGAAGTTTGAGTGGGCATCATTTGGAGCGTATACTGAGGCAATGGTGACTGAGCGACCTTTAATTGAGCCTTTCAAAATCAAATAACGACTGTCTGGGTCTTTAAAGACATTTTGAACTTCAAAAACCACCGAGTTCCTAATAAATATGGCAGCACCCCTGCATTTTGTGTTGAAAGTAGTACAATAAAATTGGCTGAAACTTTTGTCAAAGAGTGTTTGTCTGTAGCGAAGTGAGTTTCTTGCATTAATATTATATCCGCTCCCAATCTTTTATAGTGGCGAAAAGCTTTCTTTCTCTTGTGAGGTGAGTTAATGCCCTGGGCATTGTGAGAAATCACCCTAAGACCCATTGTATTGGTGTTTGAAAGCGATGATAGTCATGAGGTAATGGCAATGGATCACAATGCCCAGGGCAGAGCATATGGCAAAGTCGGTGTGGTAATAGTACTATGGATAACAATGATAACATTAGTAAAGAAAAATTACCTGAGATAGAAAAAAATCTAGAGATCATTGTGTTGCCATATATATTTTCAAAAATACAACATATCAAAATATACATCAAAATTTTGCATAAATATTTTCTTATTGTCCTCTCTAATTCAAATAATATATTATATTTATATATGTGAACATTGGAGATTTGGGTACCTGAACAGTAGAACCCTATAGATGATAAACTCCTAGATAATAACAGTGCTACCGTGCACAACAATGCACCATCAGAATGCCTTAAAGCGGAGCGCCGCCGAAATTTTTTTTTTAAAAGTCAGCAGCTACAAATACTGCAGCTGCTGACTTTTAAAACATGGACACTTACCTGTCCAGGGCGTCCGCGATGTCGGCACCCGAGGCCGAACCGTCTCTCTGTCCTCGGGTGCTGCCGCCTCCATCTTCGGTAAGGGAATCAGGAAGTGAAGCCGTGCGGCTTCACTTCCCGGTTCCCTACTGCGCATGCACGAGTCGCGCAGCGCAATACGGATGGTCCCTGCTGCCTCTGGGACCCGTGTGTTTCCCAGCAGGCAGCGGGGAGGGAGCAGGAAGTGGCGTAAATAACCGCAGATTCTTCGGCTATCTATGCCGGAAGTGAGTACAGATACCTGTAATATACAGGTATCTGTACTCCCCTCCCCCCTGAAAGGTGCCAACTGTGTCACCGGAGGGGGGGAGGAATCTGATGAGTGGAAGTTCCACTTTTGGGTAGAACTCAACTTTAAGTAAAATAAAGAGAATTTGTTCAACCTTTTCAAAATTTTGTAAAAATAGAATATTTTAGTATAATTCTGCGAAATATTATTGATAGCTTGGGGGTCAGGGTGAGAAGCACTACCTGACCGACAATAATATTGTTGTGGACAATACTGTCCATTACTCACAAATGGAGCATCCACCAGTAAAACAATGGATAGCAGGATCAATCGTGGAAATGTGTCCACCTTTTGAACCATGCTTTTGGAGTCCTTTGTGAGTAGGGGGACAAACTAGCAGAGGCTGAGCAGAACAGCCTCAGCGAGGATTCTATAGACAAAAATAATAGAGCATGTTGTGACATATGTTGAAAAAATTAGTAAAAAAAACCATCATAAAAGACATAATGTAACATATGTTAAAAAAAAAAAAAAAAAGGGAAAAGAGATTAAATGTATATGATCGCATAAGTTCGTAAAGTAGGAACTGTGATATACCTTCCCAATATCTTTTAAAGATATAGAACTGTTTTTACCAAACACAGTAAATCAATCTTCAAAACTTGTAAATTTTTAGAACTATAAAAATTGTTCTTTGAACCCTGTGAAGAAAGAAGAAAAACAAAACCAAGAAAAAAAAATTCCAGAAGAAGGGTGAACTTTCAGATGCGGGTATGTTTCATCTTAGTCTTCAAGCATCTAGATTTATGAGTGTTGGACGCCATCTTCTTTGACCACGACGCGTGGCTGGGGTGGCCCAGATAGGTGAAGTATGAGGAGTGGTAGGGGGTCTTGCAACTGCACTTGGGTCAAGGAGACCCAACTTTACCAGGAGATCTTTACCTTCTGAGATGTTGAAAACTGTATAAGTGGTGCCATTGTGTGGTACTGTTAATTTAAATGGAGAACCCCATCGGTATCTGATGTGAGCTGATTGTAATACTGAAGTTACCTCTTTTGGCGGAGCTAGCGCGCAGCATGTAAGGAGCGTCTGACCGGAGCTCCGTCTGCAGACGATCTATCCTGATAAAATCCTGGGACAGCGGCGCTTGTTTTTTTGTCCATCGGCTGGGGATGTGTGCTGGGATACATCGGGCACCCTCGGGGATGGTAAAATACGGCCCTCCGTGCCCCAAATCCGCCGGTGAGCGGCTGGCGCAATTCGCCTGGGGCTCTCAAAATGGCGCTGGAACACAGGAGGAGGAGGAGGAATGGCCGCCGCTGCAGAGATCCACAGAGACACCGCTTCAGGCATCCTCATCTTCAGCAGTGGACAGGGTGAGTCCTAAGCCCCAAAGAGAGGCAGTGATCCACAGGGGAAGATCGCTGGACAGGTTAAAGGATCGCTGGGCGAGAGCTGACGGGGAGGTGGTGGGAGAAGAGGAACCGTCCCTGTCACAGATAATGGCGGCCATACAGGGATGTCAAACAAAGTTATTGGATCACTTTGAGGAGCTAAGAATGGAGTTTTCATTCATGAAGCATGATATGCAAAAGCTGAGGGAGAAGGCACAGATTACAGACCGCCGTGTTACTGCCCTGGAAGATACTGTGAGACCCTTAGATACTGCAGCACAGGTGACCAGAAAGACCTTATCTGAACATACTTTAAAGATGGCCGACATGGAAGACCGCATGCGGAGAAACAATATAAGGCTGGTGGGGTTCCCAGAAGGAGTGGAGGGAAAGCACCCAGAGGAATATCTAGAGAAATGGCTGATTGCTAATATGGCACCTGACACCTTTACAAAAATGTTTGCTATTGAAAGGGCCCATCGAGTTCCAGGCCGGGCCCCTCCAAAGGGAGCCCCCCCCCCCCCCCAGGTCTATGATAGATAAAGTGCTTCACTTCCGGGACCGGGAGAATATCCTAAGGGGAGCCAGAGTGGGCCCTGAGATGACTTCTGATGGAAATCGCATATCAATATACCCTGATTTCTCTGCCGTTACCCAGAAACAGAGAGCTTCATTTCAACCCATAAAGAAAAGATTGAGGGATCTCAACTTGATCTACAGCATGCTATATCCTGCTAAGCTGCGCATTGTGGAGAATGGGAAAACGCATTTTTTCACAAATCCTACTGAGGCGTCTGAATGGCTGGACTCTCGTGGTAATCGGAGAAATAGAGCCTCACCTAGATCGCCTTGAGGAAGATGAAAACATGTGGAGCAATTGTTTTCTTTGGGTGAGAGAATACTAACCGGAAAGGATACTGACTGCCTATTTGACTGTATCTTGTGGTATATCTCTCCTTGCCTCACCAGTCGCCCCCTCCCTTTTTTTTCCCCACCCCCCATTTTTTTGTTCCTTTCTTTTTTGTTCTCTTATGAGGGTTTTTTTGCTGTAACATATATTTTTTTCTTCATGCTGAAATTATTGCTGGAACAGGAGATCTGGCACTGTGGATGCAATTTCTCCCTGATGGTTGTCTTTGGGGAGGGAGGGGGAGGGGGAAAGTTGATCTTTTTTGTTCTGTCTCTGGAAAAGTTTTTTATTTTATTTTTATTTTTCTGGAGGACTTTTCTATAGATACTAGTGGTCCAAAAAAGGGTTTTTTTTTGTTTATATTGCCGCTGTCCTATTCCAAAAAGATATACAGTGTCTGCAGATGGATCTTGAAGCTGCAATTTACTGGAACAACTTTTTTGCTGGGAGTAAAGTTTTTTTTCCCTATTTTTTAGGGAAAACAGAGTTTTTTATTGACTTATTATTTTTATTGTTTTCTGATGCTAAGTAGCACTGTTACTCCTCAGTAACTTGCCTTATGTGACTAGTTTAAGTCGCATCTCTGCTGCTAATTTCATTGTGGTTATGGGAAAAAAGTGCCTGGTATGTTGGGACTGAGTGCAGGGAGGGGGGAGGGAAAAGATCGGAAACTGCAATTTTTGTTTTTTTTTAAGTCTGTCTTTGGTGGGGGTGGTTCATGTTTGCTATGATTACAGGAAATTATCTCAAATGTTATGCCTGTATCGCCCTTTGCGAGAACTGGGAGAGGCCTGGAGCCCATTTGGGTGGCTGGATTGGTCAGGTGAAATGGGGAGGTCCGCCTACTACTACAATTATAGATATGGCGGTTAGTCTCAAAATTTTGGCCTGGAACGTGCGAGGCCTCAATTCTAAATTCAAGCGCTCCTTGATTTTTGACTATATTAAGAAACACAAGCCCCATATAATTTTATTCCAGGAAATGCATCTACAGGGCTCCAGGGTTCTCTCATTAAAACGAGCACATATTGCCGGGGCCTATCATGCTACTTACTCTTCGTACGCACGGGGAGTTTCCACTCTGGTTACTAAGGCTATGCCTATTTCGATACATGCGGTTCGGACTGATATTAAAGGGAGGTTTGTGGTATTAGTGATCCAGGTGATGAATAAATTTCTAACGATAGTGAATTTATATGTACCTCCTCCTTTTTCGCTAGCTCATTTAGATGATATGTTACAAATAATTTATGAGGTAGCGGAGGGGAGGATATATATATTGGGGGACTTCAATACTGTGGCAGAGCCAGCTCTGGATAGACTTGGGGCGGTATCCGGCACGGCGGCTCCTTTAGCGGGATGGTTGTCTGCACATGGTTTCAGAGATGTCTGGCGTTTCCATCATCCTGGGGTGCGGGAATATTCCTGCTACTCCGAAACGCATAAGACGCTGTCCAGGATAGACACCGTCCTGACTGAGGGAGACGGTATGCAATTGGTTCAGGGGGTTTCATATTTGCTCAGAGCTTTATCCGATCATTCCCCTATGTTACTGGAACTTAATTTAGGACCGAAGCCGGGTTTAAGGCTATGGCGAATAGAGGCGAGTTGGCTTCAGGAGGAGTATATTAAAATCAAATGTACAGAGGTGATCAAACATTTTTGGGCAGAAAATACTGGATCCGCATCCACACTTCTCCAATGGGAGGCTTTTAAGGCCACGCTGCGAGGGGTGTTCATGACCGAGGTCCGAGGTTTTAAAAAACAACTGGCCTCAGAGGTACAATTTAAAGAGACTGAGGTGACACTGGCGGAAGCTGAATATGTTAGAGACCCCACTGCAGAGAGGCTACTGACTTTACAAACCAGTACAAGGGAGTACAAGAAGATCCTCACAGATCTTTAGAGGTACCAGGCAGGGGTGCCCGCTTTCGCCCCTCCTGTTTGCCTTGGCAATTGAGCCTTTAGCGGTCAAACTGAGAGCCACACCACAATTGGTAGGACTGAGACTGGGCGATTTTGAGGAGCGAGTTTCGCTATATGCCGACGACATGTTGCTATACTTACAGGATCCAGGGCCCTCATTATCAGAAGCTTTCCGATTGATTCAAGAATTTGGCGATTATTCTGGATTCCGGATTAATTGGAATAAGTCCTCTATTTTCCCTATTGATGGGGGGGTGGTGATCCCGAGGGATTGTCCCATCCCACTCTCCACTTCTTTTAGGTATTTAGGGGTCGAGATCCAGCTTCCCATCTCTACGTTCTTGGAGAAAAACTTGATGCCGGTTATACAAAATTTTCGGGAGAAGGTACGGAAATGGCAGAATTTACCGATTACCCTATTGGGACGGATACATTTATTTAAAATGATTTTCCTGCCGAAATTTCTTTACATTCTCTCGAACTCTCCGGTTTTTGTGACTCTGAAGGTCTTTAAAAATATAGATTCCATTATTGTGGGTTTCCTTTGGGGCTCTAAAGCACCCAGAGTCTCCTTGGCGATTTTAATATTGCCAGTTACAATGGGTGGAATGGTGTTACCAGATCTGCGGTCTTACTTTCTGGCGTCGCAGTTATCCTTTCTGCACTGGCGACTGTTCCCTTTAACACCCAATGCTACTGCCCTGTTGGAGGCTGCTGTTGCCTCCTCGCAGTAAACACTTCAAAATATGCTGTATAGGAAGGGGATACCAGGGAGAGAGGTGGGATCTGTAATGGCACTACCGGGAAAAGTGTTCTATATATGCTCCAGGCGAAGGAAGGATGATCCATTGTGGTTGTCACCGAATAGTCCCCTATGGTATAATAAGACACTTGCAGAGTTTTTGAAACTACCTGACGGCCATAACTCTTGGGCTAGACATGGCATAAAATACCTACATCATATATATCAGGACAATCGCTTCTGTACATTTGCACAGCTGAGAGAGAATTTTGGAAAACCGAGGAACTGGTATTTTCGGTATGTCCAATTACATCATGCTGCGCTTGCGCAGTTTGGCGCTGATAAAATTATAGTTCAGAATACTGACTTAGAGAGGATTCTGATAGATCCGGACCCAAAAAAAAGAATTTCTAGATATTATGGGGCAGTGGGCCCGGGGGTGGTGACTACAACCTCTAGATCTATGGAACGTTGGGTCACGATTATCCCTGAGCTATCGGAGGAAATGTGGCAGGAGGTGTTGGATACATATCTAATATCTGTTGTCTCTTCCACGGATAAAATGATTCAATTTCGGTTCCTACATCAGCAGTATTATACACCTACTAACAAAACACTGGCCACTGCACGTACGTAAATTTGGGTCAGGGACACACTGGACACCTTTGCTGCCATTGTGCTCTTGCTGGGTGTCCAGTGTGCTCCTGTCCCTTTAAGGGGGCTTGGGCCGCCTCCAGGCTCACCTGTCTACACCTATCCATTCAATGCATGTGCTTCCACTGTGGAGACACTTATAAATTTAGTAGTGTTAGGACTGCAAGTATACAGGGTGCCTTGACGAGGCCTTGCAGCTTTCACATGCGTTTGCAAATGTGTGCTAACTAAACCCCTGCTTTTAACAGACGGTTAGACAGGCTAATTTGGTTGGTCAGCAGACTGGTTGGTGAGTTGAGCTATGGAATTGTCTTTGTCTTACATACTTATACACCTACTAGACTATATCGAATGCATAGACGGGAATCGGCTATTTGCCATAAGTGTGGGGGGGGCGGAGGGTACTTTCCTACACATGACTTGGGAATGTGTAAAGGTAAGACCACTATGGTCACAGGTGACAGAATTCATTTCGGAACAGTTTGACTTGCCCAATATTTGCTCTTCCTTAAGGTGTCTCCTAGGGGTGTTTGGACAAGAACAAATGAGTACACACACAAAATTATTTCTGAGAATTTTATTTTTTGGAGTAAGAAAGCTTATTGCCAGAAGATGGATACATGATGAACCGCTGACACTGGGGATGTGGAAAAAAGTAATTAACTCTGATGTTTTGATGTATAAAATGACTTATGAAGCTAGGGGGGCCTCTAAAAAATTTCAAAAAGTATGGTTTAGATGGGTTGACTCTGCTGATACCCTGGAAGGCAAGGGATAAATATTTTGCAGGGAGGCTGTTTTCTATTTCAGGAAGTGAATAGGCAAAGGGTGGATGATAGTGAACTCAAATTTTCTGTTTGGGCTGATGAGGGGGTGGTTGTTTTTTCGGTTCTTTTTATCTTATGGGCCATTCTACCGAAGTTACCTCTTTCATTTTGCGTCTCCATTCCAAGGTAGCTTGAGAAATATCTGGAAATATTTGAATTTCTGTTCCATCCAATTCAATGTTATGCATATTCCTAGATGCTCTTAGTATGCTTTCTTTTGTGATAAAGTCTTTCATGCATAGAATAATGTCACGAGAAGGTTTGTCTGGGGGTGGTTTAGGACGTAAGGCCCTATGAATTCTGTCACACACAAATGAGGATGGAGGTAAATCCGGAAGGAGATTGTGGAACAGCTTGGATACTGCTGGCATCAGTTCGGTGACAGACTCTGGAATGCCACGAATCCTCAGGTTGTTCCTACGGTTTCGATTGTCCAAATCTTCCACTTGAGATTGTAAGTATGAGTGGTTTTCAACTAATAGTTCAAAGTCCCTTCTAAGATCGTTGTGTGCAAGTGACAGCTCATCATGTTTGGTTTCAAGAACATCTGTGCGTCCTTCCAGGGTTGCTATTTCTTGTGAGAGTGTGTTTGTTGTTTTTTGAAGTTCACATTGTATTTTGTCTACAAGTAACTTTGGTTAAGCTAGAGTCCAAATCTGCTTTTATTATCGGGGAGGTCACTGCTTTGTGTTGAAGACTTATGCGGAGAGCCACTGGCAGTTGTGGGGGACTGTACGGATGATGAATTAGCGCCTTTGTGTGCCATTTTGTTCTGCTCCTTGTTGCGCAGTGGGTATGTGATTAAAGAGTGCTTTTGCGCACGGCGATTGAACGCCTTCTTGCCCGACGGCATGCACTAATATGAACTGTATGGATGTTTATAAAAAATTGAATTATTTAAGGTAATTGATCCTTACAGTGTGTGTTAAATCCTCGCTGAATTCGATAAAGTTCTTACGGATGGTGAACTGCATCGCGTCTCGTATGCGCCCCCACTTAGTTATGTTTATGGCTTTAGTTCATCTTAACACCCTATTACTAGGGCAATAGCTTATTTCAAATCTGTTGTGGGGCTACATGTTGCCTGATGAAGTGTGCACGTGGCCCTGTGGGGGTAAAGATCAGATACCCAGGACTCTCAGGCAAGGACCCTGGGGTATTGTTATAACTTCTGGGCAGTTCCAGTGTCACTGTAGAGAGCAAGTCTGGCCTGTCTATCCCCAGAGCGCAGTCCCCTGCAGGATGTCCCCAGCGGCCCCCAGGACTCCCAAACCCTCAACTTATGGACAGCGGAGCTGCCTCGGGTGTGCTTGGAATGTGCTGCCGCCTATCTCACTATGCACGGCAGCTGAGCGTGGAGAACCAGCAGGTCCCGTAGGCCTTAAGATGGCAGATGAGGCTGGCAGAGTGAGTGGAAGGCCGGGATCCTCCAGACAGGTAGGGATCCGCTATGGGGATGACCAGGGACCCGGATGGATGACCAGGGACCCGGATGGATGGTTTGTTGGGGGATTCAGTGAGCGCTGGAGTAGGATGGCTGTGGATTCTGTCCGGGATAGCCGAGCTCCAGCACAGTACGTTTCAAGATGGCGACCGGTCACCCATGGACATGAGCTGATTTAAGTGGTATCTGAATAAAGAATGGCCACTATTGTATTGCTGTGCACACCTGCTAGTTATAAAGGAAACTGCTTTAGTGGTTGTGGGGGGAGGATGTCAGATTGTGCGGCTCACCAGGATCTGTAGAAAGGGAGCTGGGTGTAGCAAGATGGCTGCCTTCATCCGGGAGTGAGAATTGTCTTACTGAACAATAAAAGAGGATTGCTCAGAGATGGATTAACTCTGTGTGACAAGACTGGGCTCAAATGATAGCAAATCTTATACTCTACAGTATGATAAAAAAATGTGATGTACTCAAAGAAAAGGATTTTGCAGGTAAGCGGTTTTAAAAATCCTATTATTGTAATATTGGCCCATGTATCTTATGTCTGATTAATATAAAAAAAAATCATATTTTAACAAATGCAACACAGTATCTCTGACCATTAATGTAAAAAACATTTAAAAAAATAAACGGGGCTATGTTTGTATTAAATTTACAGTGTAAACATTTCAAAGTTGGTACTAAAACACAACCACTGAACCTGAGCTTAGTCTCAGGTAAATGACCAGGTTTTCAAATCACACCACTGGTCTCACACTTTACTGCACCTTCTGCCTAAAGCCTTCATAAGGTACTCATGACAAAAAGGAATATATTCCGCACCCTGCTCCACGGAGTACCCCATAGGGAATCCCCCCCCACCCCCTTAGCTATATCAGAAACAGGCAAAAGGGAGCCATGGTAAAATCTCAGGCAAACATCGGCTATGTCAAAGGCCCACACTCGAGTAGGACCCAATTTTATCACCAGTCTCCGCATCCAACTCTGCTTCTGTTTTAGGTATTCAACAAGTGGTCTGCCTGACAATGGAAGCCGTTACTGCAAGTATGTCACAATTTCTTTGTTTTATCCTACCCCCTCCTGCACTGTCCATCTGGGGAAGACCAGCTAACACAGGCAGGGTAGCCGACCTGCACATGCTCAGTTGTCTTTTATGCTGGAGAGAACACTTGTTCTCAGAGATAGCCAGGTCACATTTATATTGACATCACAGGTGGGCGTGTATACAGGCTGCAGTGGAAATCTCCTTTTACCTGAACTCTCAGCACTGGAGAAACTGTGCAGTTTATTATGTAACCGTAGTATGCAGATCATCCAAAAAGGTATACATTGGCAGCATTTAAATGTAAAACAGATGATTTATAAGCTGTGGGCACTGTGGGGGGAGGCGGATGAACTTTTTTCATATCACTGGGTTTAGTGACACTTTAATACAGTCATCTCTGTTCAGGGCTCCAAATTGCCAGGCCCCCTCCATCTCCTCTATTTGAGTTGGATACTAATATGACTGGCCTAGAAACAATGGACATAGAGGGTAATGAGGAGGGCCCAGAGGTTGTGGTAGAGGAGGCTGTAAAAATTTCTCACCCCCTAGGCTCCTATACAACTGAAGTTACAGCTTCACGCAATATGCTTGCCAACATGGATATGGCCACTTCTGCTGTGTGCAAAAGCCTTGGCATTGTCACAATTGATTCTCCTCTATCTTGCCATCCCCTTTTGGGTACAAAGAAGAAATAGAATGGGCCGTTTATGACGATTGTATCAATCCAGAAAAGATCTTTCAAAAAAGAGTTTTTCAATAAGTGGTCTGTCCCAGTAGATTATCCTGCCATCTCAGTTTTAAGTCCAGTCAAAATCTAACTAACCTTACAACTACTCCCACCCCCATTCTAAGCCCTATATTAACTACCATGTAAAAAAAAAATGCTTATACTTATCGAAGGGTGCTCTGGTCCGGTCACATGATTGGCTTCCAGTGCTGGCTTCAGGGGAGAGGAGTGACAGCTGACAATGGATGCCTCATAATAAATCCATGAGTGATATCAACCTAAGCACTGCTGCTAGGGAGATGATGTGAATGCACTGCAGCACGCTTAGATTAAGTATACACATGCTTCATCTGAAGGCTAGGTAATATAGGGCAAAGAATTGGGATGGGAACAGGCTTAAAGGGGTGTTTTTTCACCTTAATGCATCCTATGCATTATGGTGAAAAAACTTCTCACAGTGACCCCCCCCCCCCCCCCCCACGTTTTACTCACCTGAGCCCTGTAATTCCCACGGCAGAGACACGCTCTTCCTCTCTGTCGGGAGTTCTCGGCTCTTGATTGGATAGATTGATAGCAGCGCAGCCATTGGCTCCCGCTGCTGTCTATCAAATCCAATGACCAGGGGGGTGGGGCAGAGTCCGGCATTCTGCGTCTATGGATGCAAGTGGATGTCTATGCGTCTATGGATTCAACCTCCACAGTGGAAGATTCCAGAACTCTCATTCCAAAGGAGCCTCTACTCCAAGATGCATAGCACCTAATCACTCTACCCAGACACAGAAGTAGAGCTTCACCCAATAATAATTTGGCATAGTATATATTTTTAGCCAATCTATGAAAGAAAACTTCGAGCTTGGTTGTAAAAATCTTGTAACTGCTGCACTCTAATAAACCTGAATACCAAGTTCTGCTAAATAACTAAAATAAGAGTGTGCTGTTCCCTTAAATGACAACAAATGAATATGATAACTTCAACAGATGTGCATGTGAAAATACATAAAACACATGTATTCAAAATTGTGCAATCTAAACAAAACAAATAAATGAATATTGAGAAAATGTAGTGCAATACAAAAATAACATATCAAAAATATAAAACTGTTAATTACATTAATTCATGAATCGCTCAAAAATGAAAAATCGGTAATCATATAAAGTCCAATATTCTTAGCAAAGTGCGCTTTGCTCATATTGCAAAAGGTACTCCAGTACTTAAGGTGCTTGAAAGACAATGAGGCCTCTTACCAGACGCAATGCTCTGAATGTATAGAGATCAGTAGCGTTTGTATAGCTTAGAGGAGTCAACGTTCTCACCCTCCACACATCAGTGACCCCAACAACAGCATTTACCAGCCAAGCTCTTGGCGCGTAATGGAAAATTCAGCCCACACTTCATCCACAAGCATCAACATGTATATGCATTGGACACAAAAAGGGAGAAGTCTCATAGCGCAACACTTTAAAAACAAATTGGATAAAATATTGCACTTACACAGGAACAGAATCAACAGGTGTGCCACAGATAGCTTGCATGGCTTGGCCACGGTATCTTCCATGCAAGGCATCCTCCAATCCCAGAGGAATCCCAGATCTTAAGAGGCAGAGTGGACGGTAAATATGTCATTACCACATTGCTAAAGAAAAGTTACTTCCAGGAAGATCTGTTATCGTAGCTGGAAACCCTTATTTGTCTGTGTGAACACAGAAACTTTTAATCCCAGAGATTGCACGTTCTATCCTTCCTACAATCAGGACTTGATCAGAACTTGGCTTTTTTTTTTCAAAAACCTCTGGCTTCGCTCTCCCTTGTTTAAAACCATTATTCAAAATGTATCAACTCATGCCCCACTTTCAGCACCCTGTGCTTCCTTGATGCCACAAATTTATTATCTTCTCTGCAGAAACCACCCTATGAACCCATCAGGATTATTGCCTTAGATCAGGGGTCTCAAACTGGTGGCCCTCCAGCAGTTGCAAAACTACAAGTCCCATCATGCCTCTGCCTGTGGGAGTCAAGCTTGTACCTGTTAGCCTTGCAATGCCTCATGGGACTTGTAGTTTTGCAACAGCTGGAGGGCCGCCAATTTGAGACCCCTGCCTTAGATGATCTCTCCTGCAAAGTGGCCTTTGGTTGCATTCATGTCTGAGACTTGTCCCTGAATTGTTTCTTGTAAGGAGGCGTTTCTGGTTCTTCACAATGACGAGGAAGTCCTACACCCCAGACCATCATTTCTTCCTAAGGGGGTTTCATTCTTCCACCTCAGTGATGACTACATCTTTGTGCCCTGCCCAAAGCAACCAAAGGAAATTGCTCTTTATTGCCTGGACATAGTCAAAGCCATCAGTCTATCTCAAAGCAACAGCTTCAATTAGGAAGACCAGCTCCCTATTTGTCCTATCCTCAGGACCTCAAAGAACATCTAACTTCCAAGCTCACCATCGCTCAATGCATAAGGCAACCGATCGATAGAGCTTACACTCTAAAGGACAGATTGTCTACTGCACTTTTACGTACCCACTCCACCAGGTAGGTAGGGCATTCTGGCACCAGGCCTCTGTAGCCCAGCTTTGTAAGGCCCGTTCATACCTTTTTGGACCTGGTTTCCTTGTGTAAAGAGGCCTTCACCCATTCCATGAAGAAAACAAAATAGTTTCTCTATAAACAAAGAAATGTTGGGAGAGGATTGAGGGAAGATCCACTTATGTAAGATGGCTTTCTAAGCTACAAGGGATATGATAATGAGGAGTTGCTTACAGCCTTTTGTGATTTTGTAACCAGTGGTATAAATTAGACCAAAAAGTACTCTTTCAGTGGTTAAAGGCAGGTAATTTAGTGTGTGGCAGTATAACGCACTACTGTGTTCCAAAATGGCTTGATTTTGGGATATGCCCAGAAGGCATGGAACAGTCTGCATCTAAATGTTCACATTTCAGGTAGCAAGAAAAGGAGCTTTAGGCTCATAAGGTAAGAGTAATGTGGGGATATACAAGAATGATGGACAAACTGGAGAATCATCTTGTGGTACGTTGTCTTTAATTATTCCCCAGAAAAAACAAAATTATTTTAAGATCGTGTCAAATTGAAGCTAGGGGAAGCTAAGACCAGCCATTGTAGAGATGCAGTCCAGCAGCCACTGGAAGAACTTGTCAAAATTTTGCTTTTTTACCTGGGTTAGGATATCCTAAAATGTATCAGTTTTCCTAGTCCTTCCAAAAAAACATTTTTTTTTTTAATGGTGGAGGTAATGTATGATTTCACGTTTAGGAAACAGAACGGATTGCTAGATAAGCATGGACATTTCTATAGGGCTATACTGGAGGGGAATGGCTGCTTGTTGTCAACAGCTAACAAAGATTTTACATAAAGAAGACCTTCATGGTACCTTTCTTTTAAAGTAGGAAGTCCTGAGGACTCGGAGGTCTGAGTTGTTCCATGAGGGGAGGAAAAGAGATGCTCGGCAATTTAGCAGGCAACAAGCACATGTTATGTGCCATGCCAACCATGTAGAGTACACCTCGGTGGCCAGGAGTTTTTTGTTAACGTGAATAACATATAACGTTATTTTTATTTTTTTGAAGGGTACTTGTAAATAAAGTATACAGTGTCTATGTGCCTGTTAATCTTTCCTTGCACAAATATGGGGCTGTCATTGTTAAAATCCTAATGAAAATGCTAGTGTAATTTGACATGCTGATTTGCTGGCTTGAATACTTTCTGAATCCCTGATTGATACACATATGTAAAATTGGAATGTTAGAATACAGTCCTCAGATTGAGATGTGTGCATTCACAGCCTCCATGTATCTTTTAAGAAAAGTTTTTTGTTTTATGTATGTAGACCCTCATTAATTATGTTGATGTAATAGAAAACTCATGGGCCTGGACAGCAGGACGCTGGACATAACTTCGATATCTGCAAACCGAGCATTTGAAAATCATGGTTTAACTGCAGCTGTGAACATTAGGCTTCTTTATCTTTGTTTGGAATGTATGCTCCTGATCGTATAGATCTTATATTGCCTTTTTCCTGTTCTGCTGGTACATTCAATTTTCTTTTAATATCAAAGTTTTCATACACACACCTAAGCACTGATCTCCAGTTCATTTTATTTGTCATATTTTCTCTTTGTTAACCTGGAAGTTAGTTCTTTATACAAGAAAAAAAATAACAGAAAAACAACTGATATCCCTGCCAAGATGGGGAGAGAACTGGAATATTGCAGTGCTGAATATTTTAAAATCTATCTGTTTTCTGATCACATAATGTAACTGCTGCACAGTGGTTTGTTTTGTATTGTAGACTGAAACCTACAGTGTGTGGGATCACATTGAACGTGCTGCACTTTTCACAGATCAGAAGTATTCTATGTTTTATTAATGTGAACCTGATGCCATATTAAAGCGGAGCTAAACCCATTGATTTAACGGTTTCAAGAAACCATTACATTCCTGGCATGCTGGGATTGTCACATTTGCTTGTGTTTTAAACCGCGCTATCAAACCATCAAATGGCTGGTGTCATAACTTGCTACATGTGCAGCTCCATTGCAGTGGCATCAAACACAAGCTAAGATGGCAGCTTCCTTGTCTTAAAAAGGATAGGAAAGTTTAGATCCGCTTTACAGCTCAACTCCATTGTTCGTTTAAAGCAGAGATCCACCCAACACTCTTCCCCTAGGCGGCCCCTCCCTCTCTGCAATCTTCTGGGACCTGTGACATGTCCCAGAAGATTGCCTGGCCACTAGGAGAGCACAGCGCGACTCGCATATGCACAGTGAGCACCCGGCTGTGAAGCCGCAAGCTGGGAGCCCACACTTGCAATGATGGTGCCGTGGAGAGGAGCAAGGCCTTGAGCGGCCGCTTCGCTGGACCGTGGGACAGGAGAGTGTTTGTTTATTAACCACTTCAATACCGGCCACTTTCCCCCTTCCTGCCCAGGACAATTTTCAGCTTTCAGTGCTGTTGCACTTTGAATGACAATTGTGAGGTCATGCAACACTGTACCGAAACTAAATTTTTATAATTTTCTTCCCACAAATAGAGCTTTCTTTTGGTGGTATTTGATCACCACTGGGGTTTTTATTTTTTGCTAAACAAACTAAAAAAGACAAATTTTCTTTGTTTCTGTTATAAAATGTTGTTTTCCTCTTCACTGAGGGGCACTGACAGGCGGCACTGATGGGCAGCACTGATGAGGTACTGACATGTATTACTGATGGGCACTGATTGGCACTTTTATGGGTACTGCCTGCTGTTGCTGGGCACTGACTGGCAGCTGATCTGCACCTCTCAAGGGGGGCTGTGCTGATAATGTGCTGATTATCAGCACAGACCCCCCCTCTGACAGGGAGAGCCGCCGAACCAAGGAAAGCCATTTACCGGCACTTCCTGGTTCACACTGTGATCAGCTGTGATTGGTCACAGCTGATCATGTGGTAAGGAGCCTCCATCAGAGGCTCCTTACTACAATCGGAGATGCAGTTTGTCAGACTGACACACAGCACCGCTACGCTGCGCTCCCCAGCAGGCGCACACCGGCATGTTTTCCTGCTGGATGTCATGACGCCCAGTCAGGATAACTGAACCGCCTCCCGGCCATCATTCTGCTATAGGCCAGGCGGGAAGTGGTTAAAAGTAGCTGATGACTTTTAATAAACTGAGAAACGAGTGGAATTCTGCTTTGACTTTAAATAGCTTGTTTGGGACAAAATTGTCAAAACGTTTTCTTCACCATCACAATGACTCACTCTCAGCCCAGTGTATAGCGCTGTGTTCTGGCAGTGGTACAAGGACTTCCTGTCCCATTCGAGAAAATATTGTCGGGCTGAGCCCTGCTCAGTCATTCACAGGAGGACTTTTATTTTTATGAATGAGTACAAGGCTTCCTCTAATCATCTGAGGTGGAAAGGCAGGTGGATGTACATTAGTTTGGTCCAAATTAGCTATTTAAGGTAATACACACCCACACTGCTGAAATGCAGGGAAAAGCAGTGGTTACGGCTGTGGGAACAGGTGCAGGCCTGCAGCGGGAACCACCTGCACAGATGTGAACCTAGCCTTAAGCCTCGTACACATGATCAGATTTTCTGACGGGAATTGTGTGTTGCCAAACTGTTGGCTTAAAATCCGACCGTTTGTACGTTCCATCGGACAATTGTTGTGGAATTTTCTGCGGACAAATGTTGGATGGCAGGCTTATAAATTTTCAGCGGACTACGGTCTGTTTTCAGATTTTCCGATCGTCTGTTCACAAGTCCGTCAGACAAAAGTCCAAAGTACGAACACGCATGCTCGAAATCAATGCTCACTAAACACAACATTAGCAGAAGGTGCCCAAAGGGTGGCTCTAAAGAGCTGAAAAGCCACGTAGTATTTTACTACGTTCCTGTTTGATGGCCTACAATTGTATGCCATTTCTATGTAACACAAGTTCATGGCTTACGCCCTTCGGACAAAAGCCTGACGTTTTGTCTGCAGAAAATCCAAAAATGTGTACAAGGCTTTAGAGATGATTATTAGCTTAATTTATGTATCAGCATCTTTAATGCCATACATTTAGTGATATTTATGTAAAATCTATCTTTTATATATTCCCTAGCTTCTACTGCAGAGTAGATTGAACATTGGTAAACAAAGGTATTTTTAGCGCATTGCAGTTCATAGAGCAAATTAAATATGTATATGTTTCAGTTAGCATTTCCAGGAAAAAAAGTTGGATGTTTACATGTCCTGCTGCTCTGGAAATATTTTGGACTATTTAAATATCACAGGAAATTGTGTGTGGCATGAATAAACTGCTGATTAATGTAGTAAGCATGGTATCGATTTTTTTTTTGTAAGATACAGTGCTGTCAAAAAAATTTGTCCCCTTCCTGACTTTTTTTGCATATTAGTCAAACTTAACGGCTTCAGATGATCAAGAAAATTCTAATATTACACAAAGCTAACCGGAGTAAATAAAAAATGCAGTTTTTAAATGATGATTTCATTGTTAGAATCTCTAACAGTGTAGCTAGGCATCCTTTATATCCACTGTCACCACAAGTCACCCTGATGAAGCAAAGCAATCCCCAATTGGGTGGATTCCATTCCCTTAAACCCCCCCCCCCCTCCCCCCAGGGACGACAGCAGCATTTTAAGAACAGCAAAGCAGACTTGTCTTTTTTGTGTGTTTTCGGATACCCTTAAGCACATAAAGCATGGAGGGGGGCGTCTGCTTATAGCTTCTGGACACCATGCTGCAGACCCATTTGTCTGTGACTAAGTCCAGGAGGCTGTGACGGCCTATAGACATTTCCTATGCACACACCCCTCCCCCCCCCCCACACACACCTTTGCGAGTGTGAAGAGCACCTGCCCCCAGGAGATATTTGCCACTTGATGGTTGCTTTATGTAATTGCACACAAAATTGAACGTAAATTTAATTAAGTATTGTACATTTACTGGACACTGATGCAGAGGGAAAAGAGATATATACACTGAGCAGAATTATATACGCTACACTTTTGTGTTTGCCTCTATCATGAGCTGAAGGCAAAGATCTACAACTTTTCCTATGTACACAAAAAACCTATTTTTCTCAAATATTGTTAACAAATTTGTCTAAATCTGTGTTGGTGAGCACTTCTCCTTTGCCGAGATAATCCATCCAACTCACAGGTTTGGCATATCCAGATGCTAATTAGACAGCATGATTGCACAGGTGTGCCCTAGCCTGGCCACAATAAAAGGCCACTCTAAAATGTGCAGATTTTTTTTAACTTATACATTTTTATTATTTTTGACAGAATACATTCCAATATAAATTAATACAATAATTGGTATTGCTTACCATATTGCATAGAACAGATAATAACAAAAACTAGGGAATAAATTAACAAGAAGTAATAATTTTAGGGTACAATAATTGGAGTTTGATATCCCGCTACCGCTCCCACCCCAAATGGGATCATACTGTAGGCAGGAGCTGGTTACCAAATATTCAAATTTTTAGGAATGAAAAAGAGTCGTCGTCTATAAGAAATGCAATATCTTGATGTATCATATATCGCTATTCTTTAAGTAATTGGAGACTCTCGGGTTGTTTATCTAAAACTTGCCATTTTTTTAATTTATTTTTTTGAAGATAGTGGTAGAAAAATTTTTGAATGCCAACATCAATTCGTATTGGGCCTGAGTAGTCTTATAAAGACATTTTACAAGTTAGGAGCTTCTGTGGATTTCCACATATTGGCAATGGTAAGTCTCACTACTATCAGGATATGTGATACAATAGTTCTATAGCAATGTGGGTATATATCTAGATTTAATCCTAATAATGCTGTTGCTGGTGTCAGTTCTGTGAAATTACCTGTAAGTTCTGCAATAAAGGAGGAAACTGAGTTCCAAAAACTTAAGATTCTTGCATGACCAAAGAATATGGTATAGGTTTCCCACTAATTCCTCACACCTCCAGCAGATGGGAGAGGTGGAAGGGAATATTTTGGATAATCTATAAGGTGTCAGGTACCATCTGTTTTTGTGAATTATCACAATGTTCTATACATGAGGATGCTGTACTAGTGATCAATAGGGCTTTATGCCATTGTTCCCATGTAAAGGTTTGTGAAAGGTCCTTTTCCTATTTTAACATGTTGAGATTTTTTCCTTCTGGGGAAGAAGGGGAGAGAAGGTTGTAGAAAAGCCTAATCCCTCTTTCTTTTTGGAATTTGTGTTGTGTGAAATATTGCCATATTTCTGTTGGGATATCAATTTTGTCAGAAAGGATTATATTTTTTAGATATGCGCATTTGCTGAATTTCCCTTCCACTTTGTACTTGAAGTGTGCTAGTAGGCAATTATAAGTTTGGAAGCCTTGTTTGGTCCATTTTTTTGTTGATTGACGTGTTTTACAGTTGTCTATTATTCTTGTGGGCAATGCTATTTTAGCGAACAAGTTTCTCTTTTTAGTTTTAGAATGTTTCCAAGCTATTAAAGTTGATTTAATAGGAGGTTTGGAACATTTTTTTTTGGTTATTACGTGCTTTGCCATAAAAAGGGCGAATAGGTTGTGACATATACTAATTTCTTTTTCGATATTTAACCATTAGAAGAGGGACGCTTATTGGAAGTCAAATGAGGGTTCGGTTAATCCCACAGTGCATGGGATGCTTTTAAGACTGTAGTGAGGGGGGCATGCATTTCTGCAACCAGGTCGACCAAAAAGGATCAGATTTATGAGGGTGAGTCCCTCCTGGCCAAAGAACGGGAGGCTGCACAACTTCATGCAGACTCTCCTTCAGAGGACAGGTATTTTATCTTTGTTAGACTCTAGACGCTCAGTTGATATACATTTTAAAACATTGGCTAGCAATGAGATCAGGCAAAGGGTGGAGACCATTTTTGCTGAAGGGGATAAAAATGGTAAGCTTTTGGCCAATCTGGTTGCGGAACAAAAGACACCGGTCAGTATTCCGGTGGTGAAAGGGGAGGGTGGGAATCATCACTGAACCAGCGGATATCCTAGAAGAATTTGTACGTTTCTATTCACTGTTGTACTCGCCCTTACCCCCTTATAACCAACTAGAATTAACTGAATTGTTGCAAAATTTGTCTATGCAGAAGTTGTCGGATGAGGATGCTGCAGCTTTGGAGGAACCAATCTCTGTCCTGGAAGTAGAGGCAGCCATACTGGCTTTTCCCCCTCCGAAGGCACCGGGCCCGGATGGGTTTCCCGCAGACTTCTATAAGATGTATTTATCCCAGTTTGCGCCTCGATTGACCAAACTTTTTACATACTGTTGGGAACAGGGATCCTTGCCGGAGTCAATGATGGAGGCATATATGGTGCTCCTCTTGAAGCCCGACAAGGACCCCAAATTATGTTCCTCGTATAGACCTATTGCTTTGTTAAATATGGATCTGAAGATTCTTGCCAAGGTTTTAGCATCACTGGTAGCAAAGGTCATCTCTACTGTGGTGGATATCAATCAAACAGGTTTTATGCCTGGCATGTCCACGGACACGAACCTGAGGAGACTTTTCACGCATCTCCAACTAGACATCTCTGAGTCACCATCTAAAGTCGTTGTCTTTATAGACATCGAGAAAGCTTTTGACACAGTAGATTGGTCTTATATGCATAAGGTTTTTGGGGGCTTTGGGTTTCGGACCCGTTTTTTGTCGTTGGATAGAGATGTTATACAAAGCTCCCGGACGGCAATTAGGCTGGGATTGACGGTCTCTGATTTCTTTAAAATTGGTAGGGGCACTAGACAGGGGTGTCCGCTCTCCCCATTTATTTTTGCAATAATGATGGAGCCTATTGCTAGGGCATAAAGACAATCCAGTGAAGTAGGAGGGATTCAAGTGGGATCTATTACAGAATGTGTAGCGCTGTATGCAGACGACTTGCTACTATTCCTAAGAGACCCGGGGCCTTCTATTACAGCGGCTCTTAAAATTAAGGATAAATTTGCCACGTATTCAGGATTACAGGTGAATTGGAGCAAGTCGTCTATATTGCCGCTGGGTCCCAAGGAACAGGCCAGGAGAGATGATGCTCTTCCATTGAGATGGGTTTCCTCTATCACGTATCTAGGGGTTAAAATCACGGACAATATCCACGATTATATGAAATTAAACCTCCTTCCGTTGGTGACTAGGTTAAAGCAAAAGACCCAAGTATGGAAAAAGTTACCCCTCTCGCTAATGGAGTTAGTTTGATTAAAATGAAATTCTTTTCTGTTATTTTGTATTTTTTGCGCCACTCCCCCACTTGGATCCCAAAGGCTTTTTGTACCACCCTTGATGGAATAGGATCTTTCATCTGGTATCCAAAGTTGCCCAGAATTAATATAAAAACCCTTCAAGAACCGTGGGGACGGGGGGTTGGCACTCCCAGACTGGCATAAATATTATCTGGCTGGTCAGATGGTGTTTGCCAGACACTGGCTAACGGCGGATGCTGGAGACTCTGCTACTGTGTTAGAGGTGGCGCACATGGGCTCGTACGAGGGCTTGAGATTGGCCCTCTACAGAGGTCCAAAATCAATTTTTCCTATAAATGTTTCATTAAAAGCCACCATAAGGGCATGGGAGATTACTACTACTTTGGTATCGCCTAGTTATCTGGGAGTCTCACCATCATCACAAATATGGTTCAACCCAAATTTATTGCACTTTTGCTCTATCCCGGATCCTACAATATGGGCAGATAGGGGCATTAAAAAACGAGAGGATATTACACGTGAAGGAGATCTCCTAACCTTTGACCAACTCAAAGAAAGGCACAGTCTTCCGAATTCCACCTTCTTCCGGTACCTACAGCTGCGCCATCCCTTTAGGGCGCAGTTCGGTGACAGAAGGGTGGAATATCTCCCCTCAACACTTGAGACCATTTTGATGGAAGAGGAGCTAACTAAACCTTTATCAACAATATATAAAGCTCTTTTTAAGAAAACACCACAGGGGGTATCAAGATGCAGGGAAAATGGGAGAAGGAAATTCCAAATATTCAAGGGGAATATTGGGATGATATGTGGGACCACCCATTTTAGCATTGAGTATCAGCCAGGGATCGTTTAATCCAATTCAAATTTTTGCATCAAATTTATCTCACCCCAGCTAGGCTTTCGAGCATATATCCGTCAGCAGATGGCAAATGTTGGAGATGTACACACTCTCCAGCGGATGCTGAATTCATCTTCTGGGGGTGCCCAGCAATTAAAAATTTTTGGACGGAGGTCACAGTTTGTCTGTCGGAAGTGCTCAGCGTTCCAGTACCTTTAACTCCTAGGGTATGTCTCATTGGTCTAGTGGAAGAAGTGGTGCCTTCTTTAGCACATCGCACACTATTGAATATAGGGTTATTCTATGGCAGGAAGCCATACTGTTGCGATGGAAAAACTCAGCTGCACCCACAATGTCTTTCTGGAAGGGTTTAATTCAGCAATACCTCTATATAAAGCTACCTATAGAGCCAGAGGTTGTCCAAAAAAATTTACAAAAGTATGGCAAGCATGGTTGGACACATCGGAAACGGTGGGCTAAACTTTAGTAAATGTAGGCTGATAGCGGTGTTTTAGTTGAGTTAGAGTGAGATTTGCTGGGCTAATTGGTACTCTGTCTCATCTCAGGTGTCACTGCTCTCTGATATAATTCTATGGGCAAGGAAAGATGACTAAGCTATGTATGCTGAGGACAGTGCACATTTATTTTGCAAATATGAATAGATATCCAATATAAAGAAACTCTTGAGGTTGTGGCAGTGGGTCGGGACAGGGATTGGGGGAGGGGGGCAAAAGGGGGAGTAGTTGAACTATGTTAGTTCTTCAATGTTTGGGCCCTGCGTGGCCATATCGAGGACGGGTACGTTGCCCGTCTGGTTTGGGTTATTGTAAATGTATTGTTTTTCAGTGCAAAAATTTAATAAAAAGATTGTTTAAAAAAATAAATTGCGATCTGATCTCGATTCAACCCCCCTCGCGGTTTTAATCCGGTATTTCCACGTATGTAAACAGTGCAGAGTCATTCTCTGCTCACTCTATCAAAGGGATAGAATTTTTTGTTCCCTTTTAACCACATATTCTAATTGAATGGGAAGTGCTTCCTTGGGCCATCAAGCATCCAACTCCTACGTACTGTATGCAAAGCTACTACCTGATTTTTGGTTCACACTTTTACCAAGTTTTATTATGTGGATGGGGCAGCATTGGCAGATAGCTATGAATGCAAGGTTCTGCAGGTATCTATGTAAGGTGGCCTCACTGTTATTTAATGTTGTCATGGCTCGTTGTCCATTGTTTTGCCCATCTCTGTTTTTGGAACTGGTTTTGGATGTCACATATGAAAGAATGGAGTCCTGTTCTCTCCAATAAAATACTGACATAAAAGCTCATTGTAGGACACATTTGCTTTCCCTCTAGATTGTCTTACATTGTTTTCTTGCTGCTAGGGTTAAAATGTTCAAATGGAAAGTTGCCTTCCATTGATGACTTGGATCTTATTGCATCAATTGCCCTGTAATAAATTTAATGAGTTTATGTTGTGTTCAATTCTCTGCATAAAGATGTTGTTCTGGCAAGATATGGACAAACCTTGGGTTTCCAAGGTTAATATTAACAATACACTTGTGTTATTCTGTAGTGTCTCTAAAATCGGTGTTTACGCAGGTCTTCGTGCCTATCAAATTCTGTTTATTCTGGTGACTGGTGCGAGTCATCTGTGGTGTGTTCATTTGATCTCCCAACTCTTTAGGTTTATTTCAGAACAGCAGCAAGTTTACAAGCCTGTAAAGAGTTGCTGCTTTTGCTTGACACTCACCACATGTATCCTGAAAGTGTGAAATAAATTATTTCTATGCCGTATTTCATAATTACCTGATTATTTGCTTGTATGAATTGGGATTACATGAGTTTTGTTATGAAAGTGTTTCTGGCCATTAGTGTTTTCCACTGACCTATAGTTACATAGTTGGTCGGGTTGAAAAGACACAAATTTATCTAGTTCAACCAATCTAAAAAATAAAAAACCTAGGAAAAAAAAAACCTGTACGAAGCATTGTGCACTTTGCTCCAGAGTGGGGGGTGGGGGGGGTGCAATTCCCTTCTTATCCTCCAAAATTCAGTTGGATATTCTCTGGATTAACAATCTCTGGTGGGGTTACCTTTAAATATTAGTATTCAGTTATATTTTGTGAATTTAGGGATGCATCCAGCTCTTTTTTTAAATCTACTGAGCTGGCCAGGACTAGTTGAAGCAGTCTATTCCACATTTTCATATCTTTCCTTTCATTGTATAAGGGGGATTAAACTGGTAATTTTGATCTGTATTTGTAAACACATTGGTTATGATGCAGTATATTTGTTTGACACTTGTACTTTACTAAATCATTTAAAAAGTCCTGGTTTTCTTAACTCCAATGTAAAAATGCATATAAAAGCAAAGGATAATGCCTTCAATAAATATAAGGTTGAGGGATCATCCTCAACATTCAGACTTTATAAGGAATGCAACAAGAAATGTAAGTGTGCAATTAGGACGGCTTATAAATACTATGGTCCTTCGCGCTTAAGTGAGACAAAAGTGAATGTGGTGACAATCACAAAGTGGGTTAAATAAAAAAGGACTTGGGGTGGGTGATTCTTATGATGATATCTGAAATGACTGCAGCGAAATCAACAAGTGTACACATGGCACTCGAAAAATGAATAAAGATAAAGGGATTTCGCGCATAAAATCTATCATAAAAATGGTGACCTCTCTTCCCCTCTGTCCGCCCTCTATTCTCTGAACCCTAACCTTTTGTAACTACAGGGCAACATGGAGGCGGTGAACATACTCTCATTGAACACAAAAGGTTTGAATATACCAGAGAAAAGAAAGATGTTATTTCATGACTTAAAACACCACAGGACTGACCTAGCCTTATTGCAGGAAACTCATTTCAAAGGCAGTAAACTTCCCATTTTGAAAAACAAATTCTTTCCACAGGCGTACCACTCCACTAACGGTCTTTCTAAGACCCGTGGAGTGTCTATACTCATTTCGCATAGAGTCCCTTGGAAATATACAGACATAAGATCAGACCCAGAGGGAAGATATTTGTTTCTTAAGGGGGAGATCGGGGGAGTGCAGGTGACCCTCGCAAATATTTATGTGCCAAATTGTCACCAAGACCATTTTATTCATAAAACCATGGAGTCCCTCCTAGAATTCACAAGTGGTCACCTCATAGTAGGCGGGGATTTTAATGTTCCATTGATCCCCACTGAGGATACTTCCTCAGGGAAATCATCAATAACACCTACCACTAGGAAACGAATCTCCAGAACACTACACAGAACACAAATGGTTGATGCTTGGAGACTCCTTCACCCGACGGAACGCGACTATACTTTCTACTCAACTCCCCATAAATTTTATTCAAGGATCGATTACTTTCTAGTCCCACATGCCCAATTACACGCCCTCCGTGACGCCAAAATAGGGTCAATTACTTGGTCCGACCATGCCCCGATTATGCTAACATACGCACTGACAGAGAATACCACTACTAGAACCAAAACTTGGAGACTAAATGAAAGCCTACTACAGGACGAAGAAGTACTAAAAGACGTATCTACAGAATTAGATAATTATTTCAAAACCAATACTACCCCAGACAATGACCCCGGAATTATTTGGGAGGCCCATAAGGCAGTAATTCGCGGAGTTTTAATTAAACACGGAGCACGCATTAAACGAGAGCACACAAGGCAGATTACATCCCTTATACATGACCTACACCTAGCAGAAGCAAGACATAAACATGCCCAGACAGCAACTGGGGAATCGAACTATTTCAATTGAGAACTAAAATAACCAACTTTTTTTTTTTTTCTTTTCTTTTCTTTTTCTCTTATCCACTTCAGCGAAAGTTTTCCGAGAGACATTATTTCAACTTTATGTGTCAAACTTTATCTCTTCTCCTTTTTCACATCATTGTGGATTGTTTCCGTCACATCTTTATTATTTTTCCCTTCTAGGATATTCTTAAATATTTTTAAAAACCGGCGACAAAACGCCTTCTATAATTATAAACCCTATTATTATCTTAGTCTCTCTCAGTCCCTCTTATTTCCCCCCCCTCCCCCTCGTCCCCCCCCTCCCCCTCCCCTGTGTCTGGTCCGTTCCTTTATGTTATTTATTTATCCACTTGGCTCTGCACCTGTTCTTTCTTTTATCCTATCTAAATAAATATCCGAGACTTTGTAGTTTTTCCAACTTTCCCATCTACTATTATCCCCTTTCTCTCCTCCTTCCATTTTGTAGTGATAATCTATTTCCTTTAGCCAGTTTCTAATGTCCGGTTTTCCACTTTTTAGCCAATTCTTAGGAATTAAGGCCTTGGCCGCATTCAGGAGGTTAGGTATTATTGATTTTCTATATTGTTTCTTAGGTTTATTGTAGATATGGAAGAGGCAAGTCCAAATATTTTGTTCTATTTCTTCTCCAGTTATTTCCTTTATGTTATTTAACACTTCCTTCCAGTACTCCATTATTATTGGGCATTCCCACCATATGTGTGTGATCGTTGCTATTTGGCCACATTTTCTCCAACACAAGGAGGTTCTATCTTGATGGAATCTGTGTATTCTTACTGGGGTCATATACCATCTTGATACTAGTTTATAATTCATTTCTATGGTCTTCATGTCGCAAGCCTTATTATATCCCATTTCTATCATTTTTTCCACTTTTTGGTTATCTATTTTTAAATTCATTTCTTTTTCCCATTGATTTATATATTCTGGTCTTTCTTGTGCTTCCAAATCTGTCAGTATACTATAAATTTTTGATGTTCCGTTTTTTAATGGTGTTTCATTGCTACATAGCTTTTCCAGTGCAGTTAATTTTGTTTCATCTCTCAGTGGGTGTGGTATTGTGCTTACTAGGTGCCTTATTTGAGTATAATTCAATTCATTCATCTTCCATCCATTCCTTTCCTCTATTTCTACTCGTGTTCTTATTTTGCCATTTCTAGTGATATCTTTCAGTCATGGGTTACCTATTCCTTGGATTTCAAATATTGCCCTCCCAGGGGTGAAGAGATTCGATCCTGTGAGTGCTAATAGTGGTGAATTATATTTCCATTCATTCTTTAAGTGAATGGTGTCCCAAATTTTAAATACATTTTTTGTTATTTTGTGCGTGTCGGTGTCCAATATTCTATATTTCCGTGGAATCCAAATATTCTTATGTAGTGTGGCTCCACTTATTGTGTTTTCCATTTCCACCCATTTTTTTTCATTTTTCTCATTTGTCCACTCTAACATTCGTGTTAAAACTATGGCTTTATAGTACCTACTTATATCTGGGACGGCAAGACCCCCATGCTCCTTTTTCCTTGTGATCAGCGTGTATTTAATTCTTGGTTTTTTATTAAGCCATATGTATTTTAGCAGGATTGTTTTAATTATTTTAAAAAAGCTCTGCGGGATTTTTACTGGTAACATCTGTAATCTGTAGTTTATTTTAGGTAATATCGTCATCTTAAACATATTTATTCTTCCAATCCATGAAAGTGGCTGTATTCCTAACTTTTTCATTTCTTCTTTGACCTCATTGATCAGTGGAATAAAGTTTGCCTGATAAATTTTTTCGACTCTAGGAGTTATTTTAATTCCAAGGTAATTTAGTTCTTTTACCCAAGTGAATGGGAATTCTTTTTGTAAAAACTGAACTTCCTTTTTCTCTAGACCTATGTTTAATATTTCCGTTTTTATTGGATTAATTTTGAAGTTTGACAGTTCTCCGTATTTTTTAATTTCTTTCAGTATGTTTGGGAGTGACACTCTTGGGTTGGATACGTACATCAAGATGTCGTCCGCGTAGGCAGCGATCTTATGCTCTTTTCCTCCTAGTTTCGCTCCTTCTACCTCTTTGTTATTGCGGAGTGTTGCTAATAGTGGTTCTAAGGCCAATACATATAATAGTGGAGACAGTGGACAGCCTTGCCGTGTTCCATTCTGCATCTTAATTTTTGGAGAGAGTCTACCGTTTACTTTTACGACTGCTGTCGGGCCATTATACAAATTTGTTATCCACTTCATCATTTTTGTCCCAATACCCAAGTGCCGCAATGTATCCATCATGAAACCCCAGTCTACCCTGTCAAATGCTTTTTCTGCATCCAATGACAGGAATAGAACTGGGGTCTCATTCTGCACCTTCTTGTGCAACATCAATAATGACTTTAGGCTGTTGTCCCGCCCCTCTCTCCCCGGGACAAAACCAGTTTGGTCCGGGTTGATCCACAGTGGGATTAGTTTTTTTATCCTAGTGGCCAGGATCTTGGAGTACAGCTTCGTATCAGCGTTCAATAGGGCTATTGGCCTGTAGCTTGAGCAGTTAACTTTGTCTTTCCCTTCTTTTGGTAGTATTGTAATATGAGCTAATAACGATTCACTTCTTATTTCTTCATCTTCCCCTAAGGAATTCATATATTCTAATAGTTTTGGAGTCAGCTGTTCTTCAAATTTTTTATAGTATTTGACCGTAAACCCGTCTGGTCCTGGGCTTTTTCCTACGGGAGTTTCCTTTAATGCCAGTTTTACCTCTTCATGCGTAATATTTTTTTCCAATTCTTCTAGTTGGTCTATTTTTAGTTTTGGTAAGTTTGCTTTTTTTAAATATTCTTCTTTGTTCTTGTATTCGCTTCTTTCCAACTTTCCTGTCCTTTTATTGCATAAACTGAGCTGAAGTATTTTTGAAATGTTATCGCTATATCTGTAGTTTTATTTACCACTTCTCCTTTTTCATTTTTGATCTTCTCAATGTAATTCAAAGACTTCTTTTTTTTTTACCAGATTTGCTAGGTATTTTCCTGGTTTATTACCCCATTTTATATTTTTCTTGTACTACTCTGTTGTAGTCCTTCCTTTCTTCTTGTTCCATCCAGTCTTTTAATTGCTCTCTCTTTTGAGATAGTAGGCCGAAGATTTTGTTGTTTACTTGATTTTTGTGTTTTCGTTCCAATTCATAAATTTCTTTAATTATTTGTTGCATGTTACATAGTTACATAGTAGGTGAGGTTGAAAAAAGACACAAGTCCATCAAGTCCAACCTATGTGTGTGATTATGTGTCAGTATTACATTACATATCCCTGTATATTGCGGTCATTCAGGTGATTATCTAATAGTTTCTTGAAGCTATCAATGCTCCCCGCTGAGACCACCGCCTGTGGAAGGGAATTCCACATCCTTGCCGCTCTTACAGTAAAGAACCCTCTACGTAGTTTAAGGTTAAACCTCTTTTCTTCTAATTGTAATGAGTGGCTACGAGTCTTATTAAACTCTCTTCTGCAAAAAAGTTTTATCCCTATTGTGGGGTCACCAGTACAGTATTTGTAAATTGAAATCCTATCCCCTCTCAAGCGTCTCTTCTCCAGAGAGAATAAGTTCAGTGCTCGCAACCTTTCCTCATAACTAAGATCCTCCAGACCCTTTTATTAGCTTTGTTGCCCTTCTTTGTACTCGCTCCATTTCCAGTACGTCCCTCCTGAGGACTGGTGCCCAGAACTGGACAGCATGCTCCAGGTGCGGGCGGACCAGGCATGTTTGTTTTCCTTTCCTGTTTTTTTTCTTGCCCCTATAGCTATTAACTTGCCCCTAATAACAGATTTATGCGCCTCCCATATTGTTGCTTTCGATACCTCTGGTGTATCGTTTTCTTCAAAATATCTTTTGATTTCTTCTATGATGCTTTTTTCGGTCTCACTGTCTTCTAATAAAGTTTCGTTGATTCTCCATGGACCCCTTTCAAGGACTTCTCCTTTTATTTTCATTCTCAAGATTACTGGGCTGTCATCTGAGGCGGTTATTATGCCTATTTTTGTTTCTTCTATTTCTTCCAAGTTTCTATGTTCGACCATGATGTAATCCAATCTGGAGTAAATTTTGTGTACTGTTGAGTAGAATGTGTATTCCTTTGTGCTGGGGTGCTGAATTCTCCAAGGGTCTATTAGTTGCTGTTCATATAATGTTCTTTTTAATTTCTTTAGTTGATTTACCTCTTTGTCCCTTACTCTTGAGGTACTGTCCATTTTATTATCCATGCTGAAGTTGAAGTCTCCAGTATTAATTTTCCTTGCTTGAATTCCATTAGTATTTTAATTATATCTATCAAATATTTTTTAGGGTTCTTATTAGGACAGTAGACATTGGCCAATGTATATTTTACCCCGTGTATAGTTCCTGTAATAAAAAGATATCGACCCTCCGGGTCTATTTTCCTTTGATCTATTAGAAAACGTACATTTTTCCCTATACCGATGGCTACTCCTTTGGCCCTTCTTATTGGCGAGTCTCCTTGATACCATGTTGGTATGTTTCTTGAATAAATTTTGGCACTTGAGTTTTGGGTTATGTGCGTCTCCTGTAGGAAAATTATTTCTGCTTTACTTTTTTCTAGTTCTCGGAGGATGATGTTTCTCTTCCCTGGGGAATTTAGTCCTCGGACATTGTAAGAGATTATTTTTATGCGGTTTACGTTTTCCATTCTTGTGCCTTTTCTTCCCCGCCCGTCCTCCGGCCCTCCCCCCCACGCGGTCCCGCTAGGAGACCGGATGGAGGGGACACCCAGCAAGAGGCACGGGGTCTCCTCATCTCTTGTCTCAGAATAGGTGTGCCTATGTAACCACTCATGTGACTCAGACCTCTCCCTCCCCCTCCCCTCCCTCCTACCACCCTCCCCCTCCCCTCCCTCCTACCACCCTCCCCCTCCCTTTTTTCTGATATGGGTTTTTTACCCCCATATTCTCTAGAGCTGAGAGCATTTTACTTTGTTTTGTGGGGCTCTGCCCCCTCTGCTCTATTTATTGTGAGGCGGAGCTCTGTAAGACACCCTATTCCCCCCCTGCCTAAGCACTAATAGGGCGACCCCCTGTCCACTCCGTGAGTCCCTGTCTCCCTCTCCCTGCGTTTTTGTTGTGTTTTACCAATCCTTTCACTTTCCTTTTTTCCCATCCCATCAACCCCAGCCCCCCCCCCTTTCCACTCTAAGGCCCCTTGCACCGTTGTGTGGTATTTTCTCAGATATTAATTTCCTCGAGAGTCCACATCTTGATGTCTGATCCTTGAATTTACTTGCCACTGTAGGTCATCTCTTGCCGTTATTCGCTCCTGACTATTTGCGTATTTTTCCAGTTCTGGGGAGGGGATTTCTAGTTTGTTGCAAAAGTCCGGAATCTCCTCCACATGTCTTAGCCTCGCACTTATTCCGTTTTTCCTTGCTATTAGACATGCTGGAAAACCCCAGTTGTATTGAATTTCTTGCTCCCGGAGGATTTCTAATAATGGCTTTAGTATCCGTCGTCTTTTCAACGTTTCTTGAGATAAGTCTTGAAATATTTGTAATTTACCTCCCGCAAACTCTATTTGTGTTTTCCTATTTAGGTTTATCCAGATCTGTTTTTTTTCTTCCCATTTTTCAAAGCGTACGATTACATCTCTAGGTGTTTCCCTTGCGAACCTTTGAGGTTTTTTTACTCGGAAGACACTTTCTATTCCTATTGTGTTAGTTGTTTCCTTTCCCAAGATTTGGTTGAAGAGATTGTTCATTTTTTCTATTAGATTTTCTGCTTGTTCTGTTTCCGGTAACCCACGTATTCTCAGGTTTTTCTTTTTATCTCTATTTTCTTGCTCTTCTATTTTATATGATTGTTCCTGTTGTTCCAGTTTTAATTTCTTTATTTCGTCTTCTAGTTCCTTTGTTTTTTTGATGTAGGTCTACTTTGATCTCTACTTCTTCCACTCTGTTTAACATATATCCCATATCTTTATGGAGTGTTGACATCTCTGCTTTTAGGGAATTCTCTAGTGCCTCAAACATTTTTTCCATATCCTGTTTTGTTGGCAACTGTGGCCCTTGTTGTCCTTCCTCCTTTCCTCTGTCTTCCTCTCCCATTTCTGGCTCCATTCTGGGTTCTGAGAGGTGGCTGGTTTCTGTTTGTACTTTATACTGGCCTTTTTTATCCTTGTTGTCCTTCTCTTTTGTATCTATTTGTCTGCCCTTTGAACCCACTTGTTTCTCTCCTTCTCCGATTCCTTGCTGTATATACCTGTTCATAGGGCCTTGACTTGGGCCTAGGCTGGTCCTAGGTGATTTCGGTATTGCTCCCGCACTTCTTGTTGTTTTCCCCTTCATGTTTGTTTCTATGGCTGGATTTATAAGATCTTCAAATCTGCCTTCCAGAATACCCCTTGATTGGGGTCTCTTAATGATGAAAAAATCTCCCAGCCTTTTTAAATTGACTTATTTTTACTAATATTTCTTTTATTCCGTTCTCATACCCGGCATCCTCCCCACAATCCAATAATAGAAATAATTAATGAGATATGAGTAGTCCCCGTTTTCCAGAAGTTATGTTACTACCTTAAGTACATTAAGCATTCCTTGGTGCTGTTCAATTGTTTAAGCGTTCTTAAGCTGAAAAAAAAAAAAGTCACTGCAAAGACACCGGCGTCTTCACAGCGCTTTTCCAGCAGCCCGTGTGCATGGGGGCCCAGGTGCTCAGCAAAATAATTCAAATGTTTTAGCGATATAATGCAATCTAATTCAAGTATTCAGCAAGATGATTTATATATTCAGCAGTATAGTTCCAGTATAAGCTTATATGTTCCACATTTTTGTTACTATGAAATTTCTTCTTATTCTATAGTTTGTACTATCAAGCCTATAATTAGTACCATTTGCAAAAAAAAAAAAAGAAAGGGAGATACCGCAGCAGCAGCAGCAGCAGCAGGCAGGTGGGGGCTGGGAGACAACTCTTCCATTGGCTTGTCCTTCTTTCACCTTCTCCTTCTCTTCTCCCCTGTTTCCCCCCCCCCCCCCCTGTTTTTATTGTTTTTCTTAGCTCACTTGATTCTACTTTTTCAGCTCTTTCGCCTTTTCCCCTGCTTGTTCACTTCAAGACAATTGCAATAGAAAAGAGCCAAAAGAGGAGGAAAAAAAAAAAAAAAACGCTCAAAGACGCTATTGCAAAAACGCTGAAAAAAGTTAAAAAAAAAAAAAAAAAGTCACTGCAAAAACACTGGCGTTTTCACAACGTTCTCCCAACAGCCCATGTGCATGAGGGCCCAGGTGCTCATAAAAATAATTCAAATGTTTTAGCGGTATAATGCAATCTAATTCAAGTATTCAGCAAGATTATTTATATATTCAGCAGTATAGTTCCAGTATGAGCTTATATGTTCCACATTTTGTTACTATGAAATTTCTTCTTATTCTATAGTTTATACTATCGAGCCTATAGTTAATACCATTTGCAAAAAACAAAAACAAAAAAAGACTAAAAAAAAAAAAAAAAAAAAAAAGATCACAAGAAAGGGAGCTACTGCAGCAGCAGCAGCAGCAAGCAGGTGGGGGCTGGGAGACAACTCTTCTGTTGGCTTGTCTCTCATTCACCTTCACCTTCTCCCCTGTTCCCCCCCCTGTTTTTATTGTTTTTCTTAGCTCACTTGATTCTACTTTTTCAGCTCTTTCGCCTTCATTTACTTTCATTTACTTTCGCTTTTTATTCCATTTTATTTCGTTTTATTTCAATATGTTCTTTCCCTTTCCCTTTCTTTTGTTCCATTACTTTTCCTTTGCTTTTTCACTTCAAGACAATTGCAATAGAAAAAAAGCCAAAAAAAATACGGTACTTATCTTTTAGTTGTTGTTGAAGTTGGGACAAAAAGGGACGCTCACTACAGCTTGTTGCAGTCAGACGCAGGTACAAACTTCCTCTGGCTTACACCACAAGACAGCTCAGTGAGTGATGAGCAGGGGGGGCGGGGAGGGAAGCTACCTACACCTTCTCATCAGGCCGATCATTCCTCTCAGCTGCAGGGAGAGGGTTCTCAGGATCCTCACGCCGTGCACAGAGCCATTACCAGGCTCCTCCCTCCTAAAATAACCGACTTAATGCAATTTAGAGCATAAGCCTCGCTTCAAGTATGCCGCAGGGTAACGTACGAATCCGGCAATAAATGCGGCAAACTGCTCGCTAACTCATTGAGAGAACAGACCATGGCAAATTATATCCCACATATCACGCTACCCTCAGGACAGAAAGTCTCTCATCCACAGAAAATAGCTTCTTCATTTAGAGAATTTTATTCTTCACTTTATAACCTGCAAACACCACCCACACCACCACTGCAGATAGATGACTTACCTGCGGAGTCCAGTGAGCTGTTGGAGGAACCCATTGCCATAGAAGAAATACAGAAAGCAGTTGCATCCATGAAGGTGGGCAAAGCCCCAGGCCCGGATGGCTTTACTGCCCAATATTACAAAACCCTGTTACCGGCCTTGGGAGAACATATGCGGAGATTCTTCAGCTCACTGGGTTCTGGATCACACATTCCTAGAGACACGCTGATAGCCCATATCACGGTAATCCCCAAAGAGGGGAAAGACGTGACAGCTTGTGGGAGCTATAGACCAATCTCACTACTTAACCTTGATCTCAAGATATTTACGAAAATTCTGTCTACCAGAATCCAAACATACCTCCCTTCCCTGATCCATTTGGACCAAGTTGGTTTCGTGCCCACAAGAGAAGCCAGGGACAATACCATCAAAGTGCTCAACATACTGCATGTAGTGAATCAAAATAAGACCCCCTGTATTTTCCTCAGCACGGACGCTGAGAAGGCCTTTGACAGGGTGAATTGGAACTTCATGACTTCAGTCCTGAGACATATAGGTCTAGGGGACAGAATGCTCAACTGGATCAGCTCGGTTTATGCGGATCCCACAGCTTGGGTTCGTGTAGACGGAGTACTGTCGGATCCCTTCTTGATTAGGAATGGTACCCGTCAGGGATGCCCGCTGTCACCACTTCTCTTCGCCCTGTCACTGGAACCCTTCTTGCGGACCGTGCGTGCTCACCCGGATATCACCGGGGTAAAGACACAACAGAAAATAGCTGCTTACGCAGATGATATGTTGTTCACACTTACCAACCCAGTAGTTTCTGTCCCAAATCTATTACAAGAGTTCCGAACCTATGGCAACCTTTCCAACATGAAGATCAATTTTAACAAATCGGTTGCCATGGGATTGGGAATACATCCACGTACCCTAACGACCATTAAAGACAGCTTTAACTTCAAGTGGACCACCACAGCCATTAAGTACTTGGGCACGTATGTCCCCCCTAAAGTGTCACAACTATTTGATCTGAACTTCCCTCCCCTATTATCCACAGTTAGGACTCTACTCACAAAGTGGAACAAAGGGTTACACTCTTGGTTCGGTAGATGTAACATCCTTAAGATGTGCATACTCCCGAAGTTTCTGTACTTGCTCCAGGCCCTACCGATTCATATACCTCCCCACTATTTCAACCAAACTAGTGCCCTTTTCTCAAACTTCATATGGGCAAACAAAAGACCCAGACTCAACAAAAGCCTAATCACTCTACCTAAGATATTCGGAGGCCTGGCAGTTCCAGACCTTCGTAAATATCAGCAGGCGACCCACTTAACCAGATTGACTGGATACGACACAAACACACTAAACTATGGACTCCACTAGAGCAGACCCAAAGTATCATACCTTTAAATAGATTGCCCTGGTGCCACAGCTCATTGCCACGTATGTTAAAGAATCACCCTCTCATTGGTGTTACATCAAGAATATGTGCATCCCTTTTCACTCATGCAAAACTAACATCCTGTAACTCCCCACTACGCCCGATATTGGGTACACCAGATTTCACTCCGGGTTACTTGGACCCAGTATTCAGATCCTTGCGTGAAAGGGGTTATTCTCAGTCCTCACACTTTTCGGCGAATGGGCGGTGGCCAACGGTAGAAGAGCTCATGAACCCAGTAGGGCAGTACTGTCTGGACTTCTGGAGGGCACTTCAACTTAAACACTACCTTAGCACATTACCTGCCCCTGAGGGCATTGAACAAACCTTGACGACTTTTGAAGCGCTGTGCACAGAGGAAGGAACCTTACCTCACGCGCTGTCGGCCACCTACCATTTGCTGATTACACCACCGGAAAATCACCAAATTCCGGCGTTGGGGGCATGGGAAAGGGACATGCAATGTACATTTTCACCACGACAAAAACAAAACATAATCATCTTTACGTTTAAATCTTCAATCTGTACAAAGATACGGGAAACGAATTTCAAAATACTCTCTAGATGGTACAATACACCCACAAAACTGCAAAGATTCTTCCCGTCCACATCGGGGCTCTGCTGGAGATGTGGAGGAGACCGGGGTACGATCCTTCACATCTTCTGGGACTGTCCTTTATTGGGACAGTTTTGGAGGATCATACAACAAACGATACAAAATTTCACAGAACGCCCCATTCGGTTGGACCGTGGCTTCTTCCTTTTGCACGCGACTGATATGTCGAGCAAAAAATACAAAAACTCTCTGCTTAAACATTTATTGGATGCAGCAAAATCTTGCATCCCACTATTGTGGAAGTCCATAAAACCTCCTACCACAGGCATGTGGATTAGGAAAGTAGAAGACATAAGGAAAATGGAGGATCTTATCCTCACAGCCCGTCACAAAAGTGAACTATACTCCAAAATATGGTCCCCTTGGTTGATTTTTATTTTCTCAAATGAAGGTCAGACTCTTTTGAAGAGTGACTGAAGTCACAGTCCTGGTTCGGTGTGATACGTCGACCCCTTGTGCGGGGGTGTCGCCGCCTCCATGTGCTCTCCACCCTCCCCCCCTCCTTACTCTTCTCCCCCTCTTCCCTATCTTCTCTATACTTTCTTGTACTACAATCTTATTTTTCTTTTTCTCTTATATATTACATTTTTTATTGTATTAAAAAAAGAAAACAGACAGCAGGAAGGGGTTCCACGGATAACCTTTTAGGATGGCAGAAACGTTGTTTATTGTAACCTTTGATATACAGAATGTTTAAGGTTATGCAGGGTCTGCTGACCCAATTGTATGATTCAAGAGGCTGCGTCCTTAATCCTTATTATTATACCTGTTAATACTGTGGGGCATTGCCCTTTCCTGTGTCTAAATAAGTCTGATTTGGAAAAAAAAGAAACACACAGAATTGTTGACATTGATCCAGATTTAATAAAAAAGAAAAACTGAAATAACACATGGTCCTAAGTATTCAGATCCTTTGCTCATTATTTAGTAGAAGCACCCTTTTGATCTAATACAGCCATGAGTCTTTTTGGGAAAGATGCAACAAGTTTTTCACACCTGGATTTGGGGATCCTCTGCCATTCCTCTTTGCAGATCCAGTTCTGTCAGGTTGGATGGTAAACGTTGGTGGACAGCCATTTTTAGGTCTTAGAATTGGGTTTAAGTCAGGGCTCTGGCTGGGCTATTCAAGAACAGTCACGGAGTTGTTGTGAAGCCACTCCTTCGTTGTTTTAGCTGTGTGCTTAGGGTCATTGTCTTGTTGGAAGGTAAACCTTCGGCCCAGTCTGAGGTCCTTAGCACTCTGGAGAAGGTTTTCATCCAGGATATCCCTGTACTTGGCCGCATTCATCTTTCCCTCGATTGCAACCAGTCGCTCTGTCCCTGCAGCTGAAAAACACCCCTACAGCATGATGCTGCCACCACCATGCTTCACTGTTGGGACTGTATTGGACAGGTGATGAGCAGTGCCTGGTTTTCTCCACACATACCGCTTAGAATTAAGGCCAAAAAGTTCTATCTTGGTCTCATCAGACCAGGGAATCTTACTTCTCACCATCTTGGAGTCCTTCAGGTGTTTTTTTTTTTTTTTTAGCAAACTCCATGCAGGCTTTCATGTGTCTGGCACTGAGGAGAGGCTTCCGTCGGGCCACTCTGCCATAAAGTCCCGACTGGTGGAGGGCTGCAGTGATGGTTGATTTTCTACAACTTTCTCCTATCTCCCGACTACATCTCTGGAGCTCAGCCACAGCGATCTTTGGGTTCTTCTTTACCTCTCTCACCAAGGCTCTTCTCCCCCGATAGCTCAGTTTGGCCCGACGGACAGCTCTAGGAAGGTATCTGGTCGTCCCAAACGTCTTCCATTTAAGGATTATGGAGGCCACTGTGCTCTTAGGTACCTTAAGTGCAGCAGAAATTTTTTGTAACCTTGGCTAGATCTGTGCCTTGCCACAATTAACCACTTGCCGCGCGCCATATAGCAGAATGACGGCGGCAAATTGGTTTCAATAACCTGACTGGGCGTCATATGACGTCCTCAGGATATTGAGCCGGGGCGCGCATCGCGGCGATCGTTGTTGCAGGGTGTCAGTCTGACACCCCGCAACACCGATCTAGGTAAAGAGTCTCTCACGGAGACTCTTTACCACGTGATCAGCTGTGTCCAATCACGGCTGATCACGATGTAAATAGGAAGAGCCGGTGATCGGCTTTTCCTCACTCGCGTCTGACAGATACAAGTAGAGGAGAGCCGATCGGCTGCTCTCCTGACAGGGGGGGGAGGTCTGTGCTGATTGTTTATCAGCACAGCCCCCCTCGGATCCCGCCCAGGACCATCAGGGAAGCCGCCCAGGACCACCAGGGAAACCAGCCACACTGGACCACCAGGTATGCCCCCTAGACCCCCAGAGAAATACTAATCCGTGCAAAGGCAGCTGCCAATTAATGCCCAAGCAGCTGCCAATCAGTGCCCACTCCAATGCCTACCACTGCCAGTGCCACCAGGGATGCCTGTCAGTGCCGCCTATCAGTGCCCATCAGTGCCACCCATAAGAACCCATCTTTGCAGCCTTTCAGTGCCCACCAGTGCCACCTATCAATGCCCATCAGTGCTGCATATCAGTGCCGCATATCAGTGCCCATCGTTGGTGCCCGCTCATTGCTGCCACCTCATCGCTGCCACCTTATCAGTGTCCATCAGTGAAAGAGAAAACTTAATTATTTACAAAATTTTTTAACAGAAACAAAAGCAAAACTTTTATTTTTTTCAAAATTTTCGGTCTTTTTTTTATTTGTTTCGCAAAAAATAAAAACCGCAGAGGTGATCAAATACCACCAAAAGAAAGCTCTATTTGTGGGAACAAAATGATAATAGCATGACCGCGCATTTGTCATTCAAACTGCGACAGCGCTGAAAGCTGAAAATTGGTCTGGGCAGGAAGGTGTCTAAGTGCCCTGTATTGAAGTGGTTAAGTCTGAGCTCTTCGGGCAGTTCCTTTGACCTCATGATTCTCATTTGCTCTGACATGCACTTTGAGCTGTAAGGTCTTGTATAGACAGGTGTGTGGCTTTCCTAATCAAATCCAATCAGTATAATCAAACACAGCTGGACTCAAATGATGTCAACAAATCTGTGTTTTTCTGTCAATATGGGGTGCTGTGTGTACATTAATGAGGGAAAAAATGAACTTAAATGATTTTTGCAGATGGCTGCAATATAAGAGTGAAAAATTTAAGGGGGTCTGAATACTTTCCGTCCCCACTGTGTGTGTGTGATTGTGATATATATATATATATATATATATATATATATATATATATATATATATATCACACACACACACACACAGTGGGGACGGAAAGTGTCTATTCATTATAAAAACTTTTTTTTTTTTTTTTAGTGAAAACTTGATCTCTGTTCACAGCTGCATAAGAGACTTACAGAGCTGGGGGTGGAGACTGCATTGGGACATGTCAGCAGGAGGCACTAGCCATCAATACAAAGCTTCATCTGATTGGCTGAGTCAGAGGTTGTGATATCAGCCCACCTCTCTGACTCAGCCAGTCAGAAGAATCTTTGTAATCATTGCTAGAATACATCACTTTCTCTGAATGGCTGAGCGCCGATCAGATAGACACTCTTGTGTTTCGGGTATGATACAGGAAATCTCGGCTCGAACTCTGAACACTGTATGCTGTATGTAGCCTCAGCTACATACAGTTTGTTACAGCACATTCAGCAGCCTCATGTGTTAGTGAGAGACATAGTTCGTTCCGACCAGCTTGGGCCAAATTAACAATGCAAAGTGTATCAAAAGCTGGAGTTCAGCTTTAATTGTGATACATCTTTTTTTAGGAGTCAAGCACTAGTATAACATGATGGATCTCTTTTCCCCTCAATGCCAAAATAAGATATGGATTTGTTTTTTTGTTTCAGATGTGGCCTCTGGGTCTGTGAGTGTAACTCTTCAGTCTCTCGAACAAACAAAAAAGCCTGGAGATGACTTTGATATGTTTGCACTTACCCGAGGGAGCAATCTGGCTGATCAACGCAGGAGGTGAGTGTGCGGGATTAGGGGATTTGATCAAACTCAGAGCTAGTAACTTAATTATGTAGCATTATTCCTCTAACTTACTATGTCTGTATACTGTGATCTTACAAAAATACAGCTGATTATGTAAGAAAACCATTCAAGGTAAAGAAAAGAATATTGAATCTTTTTGTCCACGCTGACTGTCTAAGGTAGAGCTGCACGATTAATCGTTAAAAAATTGAGATCGCGATTCAACCCCCCTCACGATCTTAAAAGAGCATTTCTACGATTTAGTGCAGAGCTGTTCTCTGCTCACAGCTGACAGCTGTCCAAAAAAAAAGGGGGGCAGCAAGTTCATCACAACATCGCTCAGGCGAGATAAAGAGAAGCATTGTAATATTTAGTTCTTTTAGATCAAACGAATGAACTTCGGTCTGTAAATGAGGTCAGTTTAACCACTTAAAGTGGGGTTCCACCCAAAAAACAAAAATACCTGGAAAAATTGTAAAAAAAACCCCAAAAAAACATTTGGATATTTTTTTTTTTTTCACTTACCTCTAAATGCCTGTTGCTAGGTGGTCCCTCTTAGTCTGCCTGTTCCTTTGCCTGGGCTGGTGACATCACTTCCCCCTCGGCACAGGAAGGGCTCCGCTCTGCTCCCTCCCTCCTGTCAATCATCTGGGACCCATTACAGGTCCCAGGTGTTTGAGCGGCCAATCACGGCGCGCCGCTCGCGCATGCGCAGTGGGTGCCAGGCTGTGAAGCCACAGCCCGGCGCCCACAGTTGAAATGCCGGTGCCGACGAGCGGAGGGGGGGGGAAGAGGGGGCCTCGATCCTCCGCATCGCTGGACCCAAGGACAGGTAAGTATCCAATTAAGTCAGTAGCTGCAGTATTTGTAGCTGCTGACTTTTAATTTTTTTTTTTTTTTTTTTTTGACGGCCCCCCTGGGTGGAACTCCTCTTTAAAGACTAAGCCTTTTTCTGACACTTGTTGCTTACAAGTTAAAATCGGTATTTTCTGCTAGAAAATTACTTAGGACCCCCAAACATATATTTTTTTGTTAGAGACCCTAGAGAATAAAGTGTTGGTTGTTGCAGTATTTTATGTCACATTGTATTTGCACAGCAAGCTTTCAGACGCAAATTTTTTGGGAAAAAATACACTTTAATGAATTTAAAAAAAAAATAAACTGTAAAGTTAGCCCAATTCTTTTGTATAATGTGAAAGATGATGTTACGCCGTGAGAATCGTGATCTTTATTGTAAACAAAAAAAATGTGATTCTCGTTTTAGCCAGAATTGTTCAGCTCTAGTCTAAGACAGGTGCTGAACTCCCACCTACCACTGCAGCCCCTACGAAAACTGTTTTTTATTAAAGAGTGAATCTATTGGGAATGGTACTTTGAGGGTACTTTATATATGTACAGAAAACCAATTACTTAACCACTTCAATACTGGGCACTTATACAACTTCCTGCCCAGACCAATTTTCAGCTTTCAGCGCTGTCGCAGTTTGAATGACAATTGCGCGGTCATGCTACACTGTACCCAAACTAAATTTTTATCATTTTGTTCCCACAAATAGAGCTTTCTTTTGGTGGTATTTGATCACCTCTGCGGTTTTCATTTCTTGCTAAACAAATAAAAAAAAGACCGAAAATTTAGAAAAAAATAAAAGTTTTGCTTTTGTTTCTGTTAAAATTTTTTGTAAATAAGTAAGTTTTCTCTTTCACTGATGGGCACTAATAAGGCGGCACTGATAAGGTGGCAAAATTGAGCGGGCACTGACGATGGGCAGTGGTAGGTGGCACTGATATGCAGCACTGATGGGCATTGATAGGAGGCACTGATGGGCACTCATGGGTGGCACTGATGGGCACTGATAGGCGGCACTGATGGGCACTGAAAGGCTGCAAAGATGGGTTCTTATGGGTGGCACTGATAGGCGGCACTGCTGGGCACTGGTAGGCGGCACTGCTGGGCACTGGTAGGCGGCACTGCTGGGCACTGGTAGGCGGCACTGCTGGGCACTGGTAGGCGGCACTGCTGGGCACTGATAGGCGGCGCTGCTGGGCACTGATAGGCGGCACTGCTGGGCACTGATAGGCGGCACTGCTGGGCACTGATAGGCGGCACTGCTGGGCACTGATAGGCGGCACTGCTGGGCACTGATAGGCGGCACTGCTGGGCACTGATAGGCGGCACTGCTACACGGCATACGATACCAGGCACTGCTACACGGCATACGATACCAGGCACTGCTGCACGGCATACGATACCAGGCACTGCTGCACGGATACGAGGCACGGATACGAGGCACGGATACGAGGCACGGATACGGGATATGGGCATCCCTGGTGGCACTGGCAGTGGTAGGCATTGGAGTGGGCACTGATGGGCATCCCTGGTGGCACTGGCAGTGGTAGGCATTGGAGTGGGCACTGATGGGCATCCCTGGTGGCACTGGCAGTGGTAGGCATTGGAGTGGGCACTGATGGGCATCCCTGGTGGCACTGGCAGGCATTGGAGTGGGCACTGATGGGCATCCCTGGTGGCACTGGCAGGCATTGGAGTGGGCACTGATGGGCATCCCTGGTGGCACTGGTAGGCATTGGAGTGGGCACTGATGGGCATCCCTGGTGGCAGTGGTAGGCATTGGAGTGGGCACTGATGGGCATCCCTGGTGGCAGTGGTAGGCATTGGAGTGGGCACTGATGGGCATCCCTGGTGGCAGTGGTAGGCATTGGAGTGGGCACTGATGGGCATCCCTGGTGGCAGTGGTAGGCATTGGAGTGGGCACTGATGGGCATCCCTGGTGGCAGTGGTAGGCATTGGAGTGGGCACTGATGGGCATCCCTGGTGGCAGTGGTAGGCATTGGAGTGGGCACTGATGGGCATCCCTGGTGGCAGTGGTAGGCATTGGAGTGGGCACTGATGGGCATCCCTGGTGGCAGTGGTAGGCATTGGAGTGGGCACTGATGGGCATCCCTGGTGGCAGTGGTAGGCATTGGAGTGGGCACTGATGGGCATCCCTGGTGGCAGTGGTAGGCATTGGAGTGGGCACTGATGGGCATCCCTGGTGGCACTGGCAGTGGTAGGCATTGGAGTGGGCACTGATGGGCATCCCTGGTGGCACTGGCAGTGGTAGGCATTGGAGTGGGCACTGATGGGCATCCCTGGTGGCACTGGCAGTGGTAGGCATTGGAGTGGGCACTGATGGGCATCCCTGGTGGCACTGGCAGTGGTAGGCATTGGAGTGGGCACTGATGGGCATCCCTGGTGGCACTGGCAGTGGTAGGCATTGGAGTGGGCACTGATGGACATCCCTGGTGGCACTGGCAGTGGTAGGCATTGGAGTGGGCACTGATGGGCATCCCTGGTGGCACTGGCAGTGGTAGGCATTGGAGTGGGCACTGATGCGCATCCCTGGTGGCACTGGCAGTGGTAGACATTGGAGTGGGCACTGATGCGCATCCCTGGTGGCACTGGCAGTGGTAGGCATTGGAGTGGGCACTGATGGGCATCCCTGGTGGCACTGGCAGTTGTAGGCATTGGAGTGGGCACTGATGGGCATCCCTGGTGGCACTGGCAGTGGTAGGCATTGGAGTGGGCACTGATGGGCATCCCTGGTGGCACTGGCAGTGGTAGGCATTGGAGTGGGCACTGATTGGCAGCTGCCTGGGCACAGATTGGTATTTCCCTGAGGGGCTAGGGGGCATACCTGGTGGTCCAGTATGGATGGCCATCCTGGTGGTCCTGGGTGGAATCCGAGGGGGGGGGGGATGTGCTGATAAACAATCAGCACAGCCCCCCCCTGTCAGGAGAGCAGCCGATCGGCTCTCCTCTACTCGCTTCTGTCAGACGCGAGTGAGGAGAAGCCGATCACCGGCTCTTCCTATTTACATTGTGATCAGCTGTGATCGGAGTTGCGGTGTGTCAGACTGACACACCGCAACAACGATCGCCGCGATGCGCGCCCCCTGACGTCCGATCAGGATATTGAAACCACTTTGCCACCGTCATTTTTCTATATGGCGGGCGGCAAGTGGTTAAATAAGAGTATAAATCGTTTATTCAAAGACAAATAGACACATTAAATAACATAATAAAAATATGCAACTGCAGTTACAATCATGGTCCTGGGTGTGCACAACTATCTAAACCCTGACCTAATGAGAAAAACTGGAGTTGCATGTGCATAGTTCCTGCGTCCTAAAGTTTCAACATGTTTCGCCGGATTGGCTTCATCAGGAAAAGGACGAAGATGTTCAGGTGCTACATATTAAAACTAATGATTTGTATAGAGACTTAGGTGTATAAACAGAAAACAAGATTAAAATTAATTAACTTCTAACAATACACAGACAAAATTCATTTTTTTTTTTTAATGGACTCCGTATGATATGGTAAGAGAGAAAAACACACAAAAAAAACAAACCACAAAAACACACAAAAACAAACACACCCACAACTGCCACACACAACCCGGAACTCCGCCCCATACCTTGGTGGGTCCCGGAGTAGGCAGGGGGGGGGGGAGAGAGTCACACATCCCCAGCGCCTGTACCAAAACCACTTCCTAAAGTGTCAGACTTCCCGTAGAGGAGGATGTAATTTTTAAATGAATCAAACAGGTAAGCAGTGCAGCAGTATCTGCAACAAATTATACATCAAAATAAAGATAGATACATAGAACGGCTCGAGAGTAAGGGAGGCACCAGTCCATAACCAATGTAAATGAACCGTACTTACCACACTCTCATATCTCTATAGATAAATTAGTGTTGAGAAAATGCATATGGGGTGGCAGAAAGGCATAAAGCCACATTGCCAAAAGGAAAAGAAGGCTGAGGGCAGTCTCTGTAACATAGAAAATGTGTCTCAATCAATATAAAGTCTCTCAGACTTCCAAGTAAGACCATAAGCAGTTCCTGTGCCAAAATGAAGTAGTTACCTTGCAAAAACCCCCACCTTGGAATGTCATGAGCTCCCGGGCCGTGTCGAAATGTATCTGCACAATCTGAGGTGCCCCCCCTGGCACCAAAACCGGCTCATGACGTCACGCCGCACTGCGGACGCAAAGGGGAGGTGCAAGCAGCACAGACTAACACCCGGAAACCAGGAATGATGACCACGTCCGGTTTCCGTCAAGCAGGGCGGAAATACAGACCCTGCAGACAGTGCGAGACAGGAGAGCTGTCCCACAGATGTAATTGGCAGCCTGGACGCCGTGAAAGACGGAGCACCTCAGGGCGGACATGCATCGGGACAGCATCACCCCTAGGGGTACACTGCTGCTCCCAATGCACACCCTTGGCCGATCAAAAGAGAATCTGCAAAGATTTCTAGAAAATCTACAAGTAAATACATACAACCTAAAATTCACATACACATTTGACCAATCAAGAATAACTTTTCTGGATATGGAGATTTTCACAAACGATACAGGGATGATTTGCTCTACCCTGTTCAGGAAACCTTCGGCGGGAAATAGCTTGCTACACGCCAGCAGCTCACATCCTGAAAAATGAATCCGGAGTATACCGTATAGTCATTTTTTTTTTTTTTTAATTTCAAAAGATTTTTATTTTGAGATAAAAGAGCAGTTATACAAAGCAGAATTATACTTTGTCAGGTATAGGCATTAAGAAACAGAACAGTGTCTAAGCAATAAATATTATAACAGTTGCCTACAGCGTGTACTATATGTGGTCAAGGATTCCAGGGCTCAGTAAATAGTCTAACACAAAAAAAGGGTGTCAGGGAAAGCTATATGCTGTCGCTCAAGGGACAGTCTTCTACCCGGCACCCCATATGGGAGCACACTGTGCCGGGACGAGGGACCTCCATACAATCTCGGAGATCAGAGCTCTCCCTATAAGAGCTCACATCTCAAATAAAATTACATCTCTGAGAGCCGTGAGATAAAGTAGAGCTACGAGGGCAATGGGAAAATTTCCTTGTTCCACTGCTGTGGTTGACACTGAAATGAACAAAGCTGAACAAACATAGTAACCATGTAACTGAAGTAATACCAAGGTATAGAGGAGACCTGAAGAAGAGAGAATAGTAGGAAGGAAGAAGAAAAGAGGGGGGGGGGGGGGTGGAACATCTCTCATGCGTTTAGAGTATGCTTTATGTGGATCTACTAGTAGGGCCTAAAGCTACTCCTACAAATCGAGCCCATGGATTCCAGATACTCTCTAATTTCTTCACAGTGTCCTGGACTATGCTAGTGAGTTTTTCCTGGGCCATTATCCAGGATATTTTCCTTTTGGCTGCTGGGAGAGAAACTCCCGGACGTTTCCAGGCTCTGGCAATCGTGAGCTTAGCCCCCAGCAGCACAAAGTGGACCAGTCTGCTCGAGGACTTCGGGATCCCCGGGATCGGGGCGTTAAGAAGGGCTACCTGAGGAGTTCTGGGAATCCAAGCCCCCACCAGTTCTTCCAAAATATTGAATATTTTTTTCCAGAAGGAGCGAATTTTGGGGCATTCCCACCAAATGTGGGACATTGTGCCCTGGAGTTGACAACCTCTAAAACAGAGAGGGTCAGCCATTGGATAGATTGAGGCCAGTCTAGTCGGTGTAAAGTACCATCTGGAGATCACTTTCAGGCTGGCCTCCACTAAAGTGGTATTGAGGACACCCTGGAAGGATCTGAAACAGGATCTCTGCCAATCTTCTAAGTTCCAATTAAATTGGAGCTCAGATTCCCAGGCCTCCATAAATGTCGTTTTTGAGCATGGCGATGTAAGTGTCTAATAGATCCCCGAGATCCCACCCCTCTGGTCTCTGGCTTGACCACACCACATTTCTTAATCAGAGAATTTTGGAGGGAAGTCTTTGTCTTTACATAGCGATTGCAAGAAATGGGAGATTTGACTGAACCGAAAGGTTTCAGATAAGGGCATATCTAGCGTTTTGGTGCAGTGTTTGAGTGAAGGGGCCTGCGGCTGTGAAAAATTGTCCTATCCTGTACAGGCCTTTATCCACCCACCACTTGAAGGCCATAACATTTTTCCCCAGAGGGAAACCTGGGTTATTATAAATATGAGTGAGGGGTTTGTATGCCGAAACTAAAGCTTTGGAAGAACGTTAGGAATCCCATAGAGCGAAAGACTGGGAAAGGGTCGGAGCCAGTATAGAGGGTCTGTTTCTTGGGGGCATCCATAGGAGGAAGTCTAACGTGAAATTAGGAACTGCCTGTTTTTCAATTGCAACCCAATCAGGTTTTTCGAAGTTAAAATAGACTGTTGACATTTGGGCCAGTCTGGCAGCTTGGTAGTACTTGAAAAGGTGGGGTAAGCCCAGCCCTCCTTTTTTCCTATGTAGGTAAAGGGTTCTTTGGGGAATTCTGTATGCCGCCTTACCCCAGATGAACTTTAGAAGTTTGCTTTGGAAAGATCTAATATGGTCCTTCCGGAGAGGGATGGGTAAGGCGCGAAACAGATATAGCAATCTGGGAAGTAATGTCATTTTAACTGAATTTACCCTCCCAGCCAAGAAATATTGCTACGAGACCAGTGATGTTCCGTGTATTGGGGAAGGAAGGGAGGGGAGAAGAAAGACGAGAAAAGGAAAGAGAAGAGAAGGTAGAAACGGGAGAGTTCCCTCCCCCCGGGGCCACATGGAGCCCAGGGAGGAGAGAGGGCCCCCCATCATCTCACTGTAACGTGAGAAAAATCGTTATCAATAGTCCGACCGTAGTTGGACTTCCTATCCCCCAGCAACCCGTGGGTGACTAAGGGATAGGTGGAGGCACATGCATTCCGCCCCAAATCAGGGCGCCCTGCAACCTGTGTTGAATGTTTAATATGACGTTAAAGCCAAGCCAGCAAGAACAGGTTATAATAATTGAAACAAAAATGTGAGTTTTCCAAACCCTAGCTGTACCCCATCTTGAATGCGCCGCTCTTCAATTCTCTACAGTGCAGAGAGTGGAGGTGGAGCAACGGGGAACTGAGCTTGAACAATAGAACAACAAAAGAAAAAATGGAAGAAAAATTGTCAAGCTAGGAAAATTTCAATTTTCTATTGTCCCCTATCAGTGGAGGCACATCAGTGGGTAAAATTACTCCCAAGAAGAGGGAGAGAGTCAGTTCTTCTATCAGGAAGTCAGTCACTAGCGATAGAAGTCGACATCAGGAGACACAAAGAGTGAAGAGGTCGTGTGGTCATGGTGGACCATAGTGGGAAGATCTTCTGGACTTATTCTTGGACCATAGAGGGTTTGGGGAGCCAGCCGGAGGGGGACGTTTGTTGGAGCCAGAGGAGGGGGGGTGCTTCCGTGTCCATTTCTTGCGAGATTATCTTCAGGTTAAGCAGTAGCTTCTCTCCTGTTATAAAGCTGGAGAAGGAGTGGTTCTGTCCCTTGTGAGAAAATTTGACGGGAAATGGAAAGGCCCATTTGTACTTGATTTCCTTCTGATCCATTGCAGATAGCAGGGGTTTCAGCATTCTTCTGCGCTGTATGGTGGAGGGAGAAATATCCGCATAAATTTGCACTACGTGACCTTGGCAGGAGACTTGAGGGAGGGATCGGGTCTGTTTCATGACAGCTTCTTTGACTTCATAATAATGCGGTTTGGCAATAATGTCCCTAGGGGAACCGTCTTTCCTGGGGGGCCCCAGGGTCCTATGAACCCGGTCCAGTTCCAGACGTGCTGTTGGAATGTTTGGGATCAGTTCTCTCATAAGGTCCTGCGTTGCCGCTGCAACATCTGTGACTGATTCCGGTAGGCCTCTGATCCTAAAGTTCAGCCTCAGATCTGTTCTCCAAATCATCTATGCGTGAGTTTGCTGTATCTAATTGGTCTTGGAGGGATTGGATCAGGTCAGAGTTCTGGTGGGAGACTGCAGCAGTCTGTTCAAGCTTTCCTTCAATGGCGTTCATTCTGGAGCCTATATTCTGCAGGTCCGCTTTGATGTCTCCTGTTATTTTAGCTGCCGTGGCCTCTAGACCCCTTTCAAGGAGAATGGAGAATTTAGAGAAGAGATCTTCCATCAGAAGCTGGGTGTTCTGAGTCGACGGGCTGAGAGAGATAGGAGCGTCATAAATGGATGCCATGAGGCCTGCCGGGGAGAAGGCCTGGTCTCCAAACATGCGGCTGAGAAGGAACTCTGTGGAGGCCGGCGAGGGAGTCTGAGCCTGCACTCCTGCATTGTATGGGCCGGGGGTGATGTGGAGAAGGGCAGGAGTCAACACTTGCCTGTGTTCCGGGGTGGCTTCTTTAAGTGAAGCATGGTGCTGTGCTGCAGCAGCGGCCGCGGTGGCCATCTTGGTACACCCGGCGTGGGTGGAGGCAGCGAATTCGGGGATCAGGCTTCTCCTGACCCTGGATCCCAGCATATAGGGTTGTTCTCCGGTGCTTGGGGGGTCTCCTGAGCCGTTTCTGTGGCTGTCGAGCGGGGTCCAAAAGGCTCGCTGGGCGCGTCTGAGATGGTGAGGTGCGGAGCTCCTGGCTCAGGCGGCCATCTCGGAACTCTCGCGCATGCGCACTCTGTATAGTCAATTTTTAAGACTTAGACACAACTGCACACATGATGTAGATTTTCAAAGGGAAGCCAATTCCTTACACGATCGCCTTCTAATTAGAGGCTACATGCCTAAGGAAAGTGTTTAATCGAGTGAAAAATCTCAATAGACATGTGCTGCTGTATAAACCCAGGCAAGATAAATCCTCCACATCAACGCGCATCATTACCAAATACAACCGACAGCATGCTAAGCTATGCAGTATTTACAATAAATACTGGTATCTCTTAACCGCTGATCAAAAAGTCTGCAAATTTATTAGACCCCATCCAGAGATAACCTATAAGAGATCCCGTTCACTTAGAGACTCTCTGGTCACCAGTCACTACAGTAGCACGAATATGATCAAAAACAATTCCCCTGGAACTTATCCATGCGGCAAATGTAATTTTTGTCAATTTATCATTATGGGAAGAAGCATTGAGCTCCCTAATGGGAACACATGGACCCCTAGACACAGAACCAACTGCTAGTCAGTTGGCTCTGTGTATTTAATGAAATGTCGCTGTGGAGCGTTTTACGTGGGAAAAACGAAGCGCCCACTTTTCTGTAGAATTAGGGACCATGTATCCCTGATCTCCAAACACAAAATGGAGACACCCATAAGCCGCCATGTGGGATTATACCATAATTACAATCTTAAGTCCATTGGCTTTTTTAGCCTTGAACATCTACCTCAACATGAACGTGGGGGGGACATAGACAATAAGCTTCTCCAGCTGGAGACTAGATGGATCTACACACTACAGGCCACCCGATTTCCATGCCTGAACGAGGGGATAAACTATAAGCCTTTTTTATGAATGGTGGCCCCTCGATATGAGGTAGGCTTCCTTTACCAGTAATCTTTTTGCACCTTGAGCCCTGCTGACCACAGTTTCTCCAATTCCATTATTTATGGTATTCTCCACGCCATCTTTTCGGGACCTTTGTTGGCCCCATGCGCGTGTGCCCTGATACTGGCCTAGCTGTCACCTATGAGATGGTGTCACTGGCTGTCTACCCATTCGGTAGCAGATAAAATCTAAATTAAAGACTATATATGATATGATTGAACATACTTTCTGACTATTTGCTCATATGAATTGAGCACTGATAAGCATGTATATGCATGGTTCACCAGGTTTTGGTTATCTTGTTGTGGGGTTGTTCCTTCCCTTCTCTTTTTTTTTTTTTTTTGTCGCACGGCTGCTCCACCTGGGTCCTGCCCTGTTCTTGTCTTTTGACTCCCGTTCGGACGCCCAAGAATGTGCATTGGGAGCAGCAATGTACCCCTAGGGGTGATGCTGTGCCGATGCATGCCCGCCCTGAGGTGCTCTGTCTTTCACAGCGTCCCGGCTGCCAATTACATCTGCGGGATAGCTCTCCTGTCCCGCACTGTCTGCAGGGTCTGTATTTCCGCCCTGCTTGACGGAAACTGGACGTGGTCATCATTCCCGGTTTCCGGGTGTTAGTCCATGCTGCTTGCACCTCCCCTTTGCGTCCGCGGGGCGTCAGTGCGGCATGACGTCATGCGCTGGTTTTGGCGCCACGGGGGGGGGGGGGATATTTAAACCTCAGATTGTGCAGATACATTTAGACACGGCCCGGGAGCTCATGACATTCCAAGGCGGGGGTTTTTGCAAGGTAACTACTTCATTTTGGCACTGGAACTGCTTATGGACTTACTTGGAAGTCTGAGAGACTTTATATTGATTTAGACACATTTTCTATGTTACAGAGACTGCCCTCAGCCTTCTTTTCCTTTTGGCAATGTGGCTTTATGCCTTTCTGCCATCCCCCATGCATTTTCTCAATTCATGCGTTTATTAAAGACGGGATTAACTAAAGCATCAGTCATTTTGAGGTGAGAACTCTTTTCTATATATACCCCTTGATATCATGAGATGGGGGTTGGGCGCCTTCTGTAGAAGATAATGTCTGATAGACGTGTTTATGTCTCATTAGCTGTGTAAATGATGTGAAGTTGATCATAGGGAGTGAACTCACTGATGCTGTTAATGTTCGCCCTGTTGCATGAGCTTCGGGCGTGTACACTAATTTATCTACAGAGATGTGAGAGTGTGGTAAGTACGGTTCATTTACATTGGTTATGGACTGGTGCCTCCCTTACTCTCGAGCTGTTCTATGTATCTTTCTTTATTTTGATGTGTAATTTGTTTTAGATACTGCTGCACTGCTTACTTGTTCGATTCATTTGAAAATTACATCCCCCTCTACGAGAAGTCTGACACTTTAGGAACTAGTTTGACTCTTACACCCCCCCCCCCCCCCCCCAGCTTTGCCTACTCCGGGACCAACCAAGGTATGGGGCGGGGTCCCGGGGTGGGTGTGTTTTTGTGTGTTTGTTTTTTTTTTTGTTTTTTTTTCTCTTCCTCAAAGTGAACCATGCATTTACCATATCATATTGAGTCCATTAAAAATAAAAAAATAAATTTTTTTAGCAGAGACCCTACAAAATAAAATAGCGGTTGTTGCAATATTTTATGTCACACGGTATTTGCGCAGCGGTCTTTCAAACGCAATTTTTTTAAAAAAAAATACATAAATTAAAAAAAAAACTAAGCAGTAAAGTTAGCCCATTTTTTTTCATCCAAAAGTTTTGATTACCTGTTTTTGTGTATTTATTTTTAAGATATAGTTCTTTTTTTGTTTTTTTTTTTTCTATCTAAATTCTACATACAAGTGAACTGATTGGAGGTTTGTTTTGTTTAATAAATGTTTAAATGTAAAAAATTTTCTGTATCACTTTAGGTTGCTTTTACACTGCAGCGGGCATGCGTTGACGGTAAAACGCTGCTAGTTTTAGCGGCGCTTTACCGTCATTTTAGCGGCGCTATTCGGCTGCTAGCGGGGAGCTTATAACCCAGCTAGCAGCCGAGGAAGGGGTTAAATGCGCCCCTGAAGCGCCGCTGCCGAAACGCTTTGCAGGCGCTTTGGCAGCGGTGCGCATTCATTTCAATGGGCAGGAGTGGTGGTATACACCGCTCCAAAGATGCTGCTTGCAGGACTTTTTTTTAACATCCTGCCAGCACATCGCCTCAGTGTGAAAGCACTCAGGCTTTCACACTGAGACTGCAGGGGAGCCGTTTTACAGGCGCTATTTTTAGCCCAAAAGCACCTGAAAAACGCCCCAGTGTGAAAGGGGTCTAACTGTTAAATTTTATGAGATAAAGGAAAAAAAAAAAAAGAAAAAAATCGGCCTAATATATCAGCCCAAAAAAATCGGCATCACATATTGGCCACCGCGATTTCTAAATATCGGCATCGGCCAGAGAAAAACCCATATCGGTCGACCTCTACTGAACACCTTCGTCCTTTTCCTGATGAAGCCAATCCGGCGAAACATGTCGAAACTTTAGGACGTAGGAACTATGTACATGCAATTCCAGTTTTTCTCATTAGGTCAGGGTTTAGATAGGTGTGCACACCCAGGACCATGATTGTAACTGTAGTTGCATATTTTTATTATGTTATTTAATGTGTCTATTTGTCTTTGAATAAACGATTTATACTCTTATTTAAGTAATTGGTTTTCTGTACATATATGAAGTACCCTCAAAGTCCCATTCCCATTAGATTCTCTCTTTACCACTTTTTAGGGATGTTGGTAAATTTATTATATGTTTTCTGTTTGGTGCTGGCCTCTTTCCACATATATCGAGACCTATGTTTTTTATTAGTGATTTTTACTTAATATCTTCAATGCCTTTTATTGAGTGTTTCAAGTAAAGCAAGGTTAACCACTTCAGCCCCGGAAGATTTGGCTGCTCAATAACCAGAGCACTTTTTACAATTTGGCACTGCGCTGCTTTAACTGGTAATTGTGCGGTCATGCAATGTTGTACCCAAACAAAATTTGTGTCCTTTTTTCCCCCACAAATAGAGCTTTCTTTCGATAGTATTTGCCTCTGCGATTTCTATTTTTTTCCAATATAAATTGAAAAATACCGAAAATTTGGAAGAGAAATTCTATTTTCTACTTTTTGTTATAAAAAAAAATCCAATAAACTAAATTTTAAATTGAATACATTTAGTATACATTTAGGCCAAAAATGTATTCAGCCACATGTCTTTGGTAAAAAGTGTATATTTATTGGTTTGCGCAAAAGTTATAGCGTCTACAAACTAGGGTACGTTTTCTGGAATTTACGCAGCTTTTAGTTTAGTTTGACTGCCTATCTAATTTCTTGAGGTGCTAAAATGGCAGGGCAGTACAAACTCTTTCCCCCCCCCATGATCTCATTTTTTAAAGTAGACACCCCAAGGAAATTGCTGAGAGGCATGTGGAGCCCATTGAATATTTTTCCTTTTTTTTGCCACAGGTGATTGAGAAATTTAAAAAAAAAATTGCATAAAGTTGTCACTAAATGATATATTGCTCAAACATGCCATGGGCATATGTGAAATTACACCCCAAAATACATCCTGCTGCTTCTCCTGAGTACGGGGATACCACATGTGAGACTTTTTGGGAGCCTAGCCTTGTACAGGATCTCAAAAACCAATCACCGCCTACAGGCGTAAGATAGTGATTTCACTTCCTCACTACCTATCAGTTTTGGAGGCCATGAAATGTCAAGATAGCATTGGGTATGAGACAAAATGACCTAATTTTGGAAAGGAGACACTTCAAGCTATTTGCTGAGAGGCATGTTGAGTCCATGGAATATTTTATATTTTGCCACAAGTTTCGGGAAAATGTATTTATTTTTTTTACACAAAGTTGTCACTAAATGAAATGATATTTTGTTCAAACATGGCATGGTTATATGTGGACTTATACCCCAAAATACATTCTGCTTTTCCTGAGTATGGGGATACCACACGTGAGACTTTGGCAGACTTTGGCAGTCTAACTGTGTACAGGACCCCGAAAACCAAGAACTGCCTTCAGGCTTTCTAAGGGCGTAAACTTTTGATTTTACTCCTCACTGCCTATCACAGTTTTGGAGGCCATAAAAATGCCCAGATAGCACAACTCCCCCACAAATGACCCAAGCTATTTGCTGAGAGGCATGTTGAGTATTTTGCAGATCTCGCTTTTTGTGACAAAGTTTTGAAAAAAGAGAAAAAAAATAATTTTTTTCTTTTCTTTCTTCATTTTCAAAAACAAATGAGAGCTGCAAAATACTCAACATGCCTCCTAGCAAATAGATTGGGATGTCTACTTTCCAAAATGGGGTTATTTGGGGGGGGGGGGGGGGTTGTGCTATCTTGACATTTCAGGGCCTCTAACTGTGATAGCTGGTGAGGAAGTGAAATCACCATTTTACACCCTTAGAAAGCCTGAAGGCGGTAATTGGTTTTCGGGGTCCTGTACACGGCTGGGCTCTCAGTCTCACATGAGGTATCCCCGTACTCAGGAGAAGCAGCAGAATGTATTTTGGGGTGTAATTACACATATGCCCATGGCATGTTAGAGCAATATATCATTTAGTGACAACTTTGTGCAAAAAAAAAAAATCAGGTTTGTCATTTTCCCGAAACTTGTGGCAAAATATAAAATATTCCATGGACTCAACATGGCACTAGCAGCAAATATCCTGGGGTGTCTATATATATATATATATATATATATATATATATATATATATATATATATATATATATATATATATATATATATAATAATAATTTTTTTTTTAGTTATTTTTTTAAGCAAAGGCCCTACAGATTAAAATGGTGGGTGTTGCAATTTTTGTTTTCAAACGCAATTTTTAAAATTAAAAAAAACTTTTTTTAATTTTAATGCACTAAAACACACTATATTGCCCAAATGTTTGATGAAATAAAAAAGATGATCTTATGCCGAGTACATGAATACCAAACACGACATGCTTTAAAATTGTGCACAAATGTGCAGCGGCCACAAACTGCATACATTTTTAAAATCCTTTACAGGTTATCACTTTAGATTTACAGAGGAAGTCTACTACTAAAATTACTGCCCTCGATCTGACATTCGCAGTGATACCTCACATGCATGGTGCAATTGCTGTTTACATATGACACCAGACCAACGCTTGCGTTCACCTTTGCGCATTGACACCGGGGCACAGGGGGGCTTTTTTTTTTTTTTTTTTTTTTATTATTTTGCCTATTATATTTATATTTTTAAACTGTTCCTTTTCATTTTTTTTTTTTTTTTATCATTTTTATTGTTATCTCAGGGAATGTAAATATCCCCTATGATAGCAATAGGTAGTTTTTTTGTTTTTTTTAATCGGGGTCTATTAGACCCTAGATCTCTCCCCTGCCCTCAAAGCATCTGACCACACCAAGATTGGTGTGATTAAATGCTTTCCCAATGCCACTGTTTATATCCAGCGAAACCGAGTCACGAAATGCTCATAGCTTCCGGTTTCTTAGGCCATAGAGATGATTGGAGCCATTCTGGTCTCAGATCAGCTCTATGGTCAGCTGGCGGAAGCAACGGCTGCATGCTCGGGTTTCCTGTTGGGACAGGAGAGCCCAAGAAAACCATGGAAGACTGTGGGGGCGCGTTCCCTCCCACTGTTTGAAAAAGCAGTCTAGAGGCTAATCAGCCACTAGGATTGCTTTTACATGAAAGCCGACCGCTGGATGAAAAGAGTGATACCAAGATGATACCTAAACCTGTTGGTATCATTCTGGTACAACCACTCAAAGTCCAGCAACATACCAGTACGTTGCTGGTCCTTGTTGGGCATATATTGTAATGTTCTTTTTTTTTCATGCAGCCTGTGAACTGAACGAAAAGAGATTGATCGGTGGGTATGCCCACCATTAGTATACCGCCATTATCCACCCACTTCTAATGATGGGCATACATGCACCATTTTTTTTTCTTTCTGTGGTGTAAAATCACCTCCTACAGCGCTGGAGTCACTGATTTACGTATCGTGAGAGCAAACGCTGTTGCTGTCTAGATAAATAAATCAGTGCTGCAGCTGAATGGCGTACCTGCTAAGCAAATGATGTTTAACAATAAAACAAATAAACACTACAGTATAACAGTAAGACATACCATACCTGCAAAGCAAAAACAATAAAACATAGTAAAAATAAAACCTTTTTTAACGCAATCTGTGCCTAAAAAATATATGCTGAAGCATGGGGGCAATCTGCCCCTAATGTTAGGAGCAAATCGCTCCTCCACCCTTGCCCCCATGCTTCGGCATATATGCCTTTTTTTTTTTTTTTTTTTTTTTAACTGTGGTGGTGAAATTGCCTCCTACAGTGCTGGAGTCACGGCTTTACGTATCGTGGGAGCAAACGAAAAACAGAATAAATAAACCTGTGCCGCAGATGAATGGCGTATCTGCTAAGCAAATGATGATTAACAATAAAACAAAGTAACATTACAGTATAACAGTAAGACCTACCATACCGGCAAAGCAAATGCAATAAAACATAACCGTTCTAAAGTACAGAAACAATAGATAGAGAACAATAGAGTGGACAATAAAGAGCGAACATAAAAGAGAACAATAGAGAGAGAAGAAATATAAAACCACAACTTTTTTTGGCTTTTTTTATTTTTTTTATGTCGTTTTTTATTTGCACTTTTATATAAACTCTAAACGTGCCAGATTAGGGTCTCTCAAAATGTAAAGGCCATCTCATCTTTTAAGACCCTGTGTAAGTGTGACCTAGGATTGTGTAGTGATGTACCCTACGATAATACTCACTAGTGTGTGGTAGCGTTTGAAACAGTGACCGATGCAGAGACCAGGTTGGTTAGGACAGGAGGGACAATAAATCCGCATTTTCTGCAGACACGACATCTTTGGGGTGTTCTGTGGGCATGGGTACCAGGAAGGACATATGGAAAATGCCTCTCATGCAGCTGGCTCACTGCATTTGCGTTGGGAAGGTGGGCCAAAGCACCATCTGGAAACAAGGGCTGTGATGATCTTTCCCTGGAATTTTAGGAAGCATCCAGTTCGTCTTGAAGCTTTAAAACAAATGGGGGTTGGTGCTGCGCTGTTTAAAAGAGAATCAAGTAATCAGAGAAAGAATACTGGTAAAGGTAGCAGTACAAATAAATCAACAGTGTAAATAACCACAGTGTGTGGTAAAGTGACTGGTAACAAAGTGTAAAATAGATAATGTGAAAACACAACAATAATTCTTCTTTAGTAAAAAAGAAAAGCGTACTGCTAAAGGTAGCAGTGCACATGCAAATGAATGAATAAATGAACAAAAATAGATCAATAGTGTAAACAATATCCACTATGGGTTGTAAAGTGACTGATTTCAAAGAACAAAGTGCAAAATAAATGATGTTGAAACACTAGACTATTTCTTCTGTAAATACGATGAGTGCAAATATAAATGTGCAAAATGAACTGTGCAAAAACCAGCAAACAGTCTCTCAGTGCAGAGTGTAAATAAGTTAGTGCAAAACAGCAATACAGTCATTTCTTTTGTGTGCAAAGGACGTCAAGGTGCCAAGGAATAGTAAACTCCTTCATGCAAAAACACACACTGGAAGCAATGGCCTCTTACCTTGCGGTAATGAGGTAACCACATGTGTATACAAATCTGTAAGATTCACTTCTTCCTTCTACCATAGTGCTGGGCCACTGTAGATCTAGAAATGTCTGTCTCTCAGTGGATGCAAGGGAGATATCAGAAAAGAGAGGGGGTCCTGATTGTGTAGTATTTTGAATAAACGTAACTTTTATTGATAACAACAATGGGGGTACTCATGTACAATCATAGGATAATACACAGAACTCCACGAACGGCGAGCTCGTCTACCTGCGTCAATACAGGTGCCTTTCTGTCCCTACATGTGGCGCTCACGGTTACGTGACTTCATCAGGGGAAGGGGTTTTTTTTGCTTTTCATTTCCAACATAGTAGCATAGGAATATATATACACTCTATTACCGTCCTGAAGCTTTGTATAGCACAAAAGCATTCAGCAAGCCAATTGGAATAAATATACAGACACTTTTTTTATACCAGCGTCTGGCCTTATGGGCAGTTGGGTACGGCGCCAACAACTGGCCGTTGAGGTCCATCCCTCCCATGTTAAGGTTATATTCATAACCACAGAGGGGTTTCTCCACAACACCAGTCGCCGTAGGAATTTGGACTGTCGTATCTGCATGAAGGTAGGACAGAAAGAAAACATTCTGTGAATCCCTTAACTTCACTGCTAACAAATTATTAAATTTCAAGCAGACTCTTTTCCCCCCCGTCTAAGTCGGGACTCTACAAGCCGTTGGGGGAAGCCCCGGCAATTAGATCGCACGGTGCCACATGCGTCAATTCCACAATCAAAAAGGTGACTAAAAAGTGGCACTCTTGTGTAATAATTGTCGACATCCAAGTGGTACCCCTTTCCGAATAAGGGTGACACTATGTCCCACACAATCTTACCAGCGCTCCCTATGTAGTTTGGGCAGTTCTCCGGCTCCACGTGACTATCTCTTCCTTCGTAAACCATACAACTATATGTATAGCCTGTTGCCCTGTCACAGAGCTGTTACATCTTGACCCCATATCTGGCACGCTTGCTGGGAAGATATTGTTTGAATGACAAGCGGCCAGAAAATGTCATCAGGGACTCATTAACGCAGACAATTTGATCGGGAGTAAACAAGGCTGCAAATTGCTTGTTGAAGTGGTCTACGAGGGGCTGAATTTCGCGGAGCCCATCGTATCCAGGGTCTCCCTGAGGACGACAGAGTTTATTGTCATTGAAATGCATGAGCCGCAAGATCTGTTCGTATCGTGTCCTGGTCATGGAGGCAGAGAACACGAACATATGGTGACTTGGGTCAGTGGACCAATATTACCGCAACTGACTTTTTTTTTTTTTTTTTTTTTTTTTTATAACTATGCCCATGAATGGGGGAAGTACGGGTGCTGCAGAAGTGGTGGGCTCCCAATTCAGATTGGCAAATGCAGCAAGAAGGGCACTATGGGCTCGACAGGCCTGTGTTTGTCTTCTTCTTGGTGGCTGCGAGGCGAGGCTGCCTACTTGTGCTAGCCACCTCACCAGCGTGTACTGCACTTATGGGACTCGCCACGACACCAAGTGTTACTACAGTGCTGGATATACGACCAGGATGTACTAGGCCGGGGGTGCTTGCCAGTTCACCAGAAGGATGAGCGGCACTAGTACTGGCTCTCTGCTCCATATGAGAGCCCTGCAGTTTTTGCACATCGACAACAGCGGAAGAACGGGGTCGGGTACGCCTGACCTTGGCAGGGACCACTACTCTGTTGTCAGAGCTATCTGTGAGGGTGCCGCTGCTGTCTACTGGTTCGTATTCTGAGCCAGAATCGGACAGATGAGTGACTTCCTCTTCACTCTCATCTGTTAGGCTCAGAAACGTGTAGGCCTCTTCACTAGTATACCTTCGATTGGATATTTTGGCCTCTAAATTTACTGATACACTAGTGAGACTCAAAGTAGAAAAGAGCACCTGACTGTCAGTGACTGCGTCAAAAGCTACCAAAAAACTGTTAGCGATCGCAGGGATCAGGCCTGACTCTGCGAATGCTGCAGTTGTGTGTTTAGTGTTTTGTAAGTGACAATGATCGATTTGATACTGCACTTGGGTAGGCTGGGCAGAGGGGCTAAACGCAGGTGCTAGCAGGTATCTGGGCTGATCCTGCTAACACTGCGTTTTTTGGGAACCCTAAACTACTGGGGACGCTAGTATAGATCTGATCAAATATTGATCCGTTCAGACACTATACTATTAAGGGAGGTGTATGGTGCGTGCGTGGGTGTTAGCGCTACTGGCACTAGTCTGACACTGCCTGGGGCGACGCAGACCCTGATTGCAGCTAATACCTAACTTATATCACCCGCTGGGTGATCAGGGGGTTAAAGCTTTGTTTAGGTAATATACGGCAGGTGCCCTGACACTATAAAAAAATAACAAGCTAACCAGCGTCACCCGTGACACTAATACAGTGATCACTGATGACGGGGTGATCAAGGGGTTAAACCTTTATTAGGGGGGTCCCTAGACTTGTCTGGGCCTACCCCTAAGTACCCTAACACTGATTATTGTCACAAATGACACCAGTACAGTGATCAAAAACAAATTAACACTGCACTGGGTGACAGTGACGGCAGTGAAGGGGTTTACTTGGGGTGGGGGGGTGATCTGGGAGTGACAAGTGTGCTTATGTGTACTGTGTCAGTATAGTGTTGGTGCAACTTACTCTGAGAGGTCTTCTCCCCTCTCTCTGGAACGGAAAAGGGTTCCATGAGGGGAGATGACATCACTTCCCCTGCCTGTGTTTAAACTTACACAAACAAGGGAGGATTTCATTCGCCAGAAACTATCACCAGATCCAGGCCAGAAATCTTTGGCCTGTGCCTGGGGACTGATTGGTTCTGAAGCGAATCCAATCATCGCGGCCCCCTGGCAGACACACACCCCCCCCCCCGTTTTACTTGCCTGAACCCTTGAACTTGTCCCACGGGGGGACACGACTTCTCTCTGATAGGGGGTTCTCGGCTGTTGATTGGACAGATTGATAGGAGTGCAGCCATTGGCTCCCACTGCTGTCAGTCAAATCCAATGGGGCGGGCCGCTTCTCCCAGGGGGTTATCTGATGCAGGGAGGAGTCGAGAGAGCCGCCGAGGGACCCCAGAAGACCAGGATCGGGGCTGCACAGTAGAGGTAAGTATGACATGTATGTTTGTTGTTTTTTTTTTTTTTAATTTACCTTTAGTGTCACTTTAAACTATAGGCAATTTTTTTTTTTTTTTCATTTTGGATAGATCAAATGAGGGTTATAACCCTGTCAGATTTTTTTCAACTACCTGTTTCCCATTGCGGATATTTCCCTTAACTGCCTGGCCCATAGCCAAACAGAACCCCCAAGGTCACCATAAATAGTGTCTCAATTGGAAGATTTCTCCTCCTATTGCTTTTTGGGGGACAACCCAAAATTTGGGGTTTTCTTTTACTTTCACTTTCAATGATAATGGCAAACAGGACAAATGGAGTAAATATCCCTAACGGGGGCACAGGCAGCAATAAGAACATGATGGGCGTTCTAATGCCTCTCTTCTCTATCCAAAACGAAAAAAAAAAAAAAGTTTGCCTTTTAGTTATACTTTAAAGCGTATACAACCCCAATTCCAAAAAAGTGTTAAATCGACAAAAAAAAAAAAATGCAGTGATTTGCAAAAAACATCAAATGTTTAAACGAAGAAGATGTACCATTTTAAATTAAAAAAAAAAAAAAATGTTTTAAAGCTGATTGCAGCGACACGTCTCAAAGTTTGGACAGGACAGCAAAAAGCAGGCAAAGTGGTACCAACAAGGAAAAGTTGGAAGAACATTTTGCAACGAGTTAGGTTAATTGGCAACGAGTCAGTGACCTGATTGGGTGTAAAAAGTGCATCTTAGAGGGTCAGTGTCAGAAGTAAAGATGGACAGAAGTTCACCAATCTGTGAAAAGCGGCTTATAAAAACTGTTTAATTGTCTAACAATTACGGAATAATGTATATAACTTCGAAGCCATGCTGTTGTCATATATGCAGTACAGCTAAGCATCACGTGTGTTGCACGCGGTTTTGTTCATTTTAGGTTTCCTAACCAAAATCTAGCAGTCCAGTCTTGGAACTTGCTGTTGTGACATTGGGGGGGATAGGAGGGGATTGGCATTGGCTGTCTAAACGATTAGTGATTCAGTGTTCCTTTACCAAGTGTTAGTGTGTGGAATATCTCCCCACTTCAGGTGCCAAAGTGACCAGGTGCAACTAGAGAAGAAAAGTTCTGGAGTGCAGCACTTCCTCTCTGACACAGTACTGGCTTGTCACAGAAGCATCGAGAATCTGAGTTGGATGATATTTCATAAATTGTAAAACACCACAAACTTCTTAATGTTTTGGACAAATGCACCAAAAAAGATCCTTTTGTTTCTTTTTTAAACCTTTAGCTGCAAGAGCCCTTTTTGCATTTTTTTGCACATGTTTAGAAAATAATTTTAGCCCTGAAGATTAGATAAAATCCCTATGCATTCTATTGCTATTTTTTTTTTGTTAAAGCAAATACCATAGAGAATCAAATAGTGGTAGTTCGTTTTTTTATGTTGCACAATATTAGCCAATGGTTCTTCAGGAAATGCAAAATTGCAGTAAAAATACACTAACGTTAATTTTAGGGCACACAAACACAATATATTTCTTTTTTTTTAAATAATTAAAGATGAAGTTGCACCAATTAAATACCCAACATGTCAAGCCTTAAAATTGTGTGCATCTTTGAAATGGCAATAAAATTCGATGCCCTATATTTTCACATAGGTGATGCTTTAACCCTTTCGCTTCCAGGACTTGCGTTCCACTTTTAAACTCTGGTGGTCAGACCATTTTTGCAATTTCTCCATCGCTTATTTAGCCGCCCCCCCCCCCAACTGTATATTTTCTGAAAGCACATGACCACTACAATAAAAGGGTGCTACTGATTTTCAACTCCCAGTGATATTTGCACAAGTTTATCAAACTATATTTTCACTACAAATACACTAAAATCATTAGTAGCAGATGCAAACACCGCAAATTTTACTAAATTTATGCTAAAATACTACTAACTACAAAAGCTTAACCTATATTGAGTTAATAAATAACAAATATTTGTAAATTTTAAATTGCACCTTTTTGCAAAATGCTGAAAATTGAAAGTACGCCAAACTATAAATAACCAAATTTCTTTAGAGATCTGGAGGTTTTCATTTTTTCTCTTTTACAGCTTTCAGAGTTTATTAACCATCTCAATACAGTGCATTTTCACCCCCTTCCTGCCCAAGCCATTTTTCAGCTTTCAGCGCTGTCACACTTTGACAATTGCGTGGTCATGCAGCACTGTACCCAGATGAAATTGTTAAAAAAATTTTCCCCACAAATAGAGCTTTCTTTTGGTGGTATTTAATCACCTCTGCGTTTTTTATTTTTTGCGCTATAAACAAAAGAAAAGTGACACGTTTTGAAAAAAACGCAATATTTTTTACTTTTTGCTATAATATCCAAATTTATTTTTTTTTTAAAACAAATTTTATCCTCAGTTTAGGCCGATATGTATTCTTCTACATATTTTTGATTAAAAAAATCGCAATAAGCATATATTGATTGGATTGCGCAAAAGTTATAGCGTCTACAAAATAGAGGATAGATTTATGGCATTTTTATTTATTTTTTTTACTAGTAATGGCAGCGATCTGTGATTTTTATCGTGACTGCGATATTGCGGCGGACATATCGGACACTTTTGACACATTTTTGGGACCATTCACATTTATACAGCGATCCGTGCTATAAAAATGCATTGATTACTGTATAAATGTGACTGGCAGGGAAGGGGTTAACACTAGGGGGTGATCGAGGGGTTAATTATGCTCCTAGGGAGTGATTCTAACTGTAGGGGGAGGGGATTTACAAGGGGAGGAGACCGATTGGTGTTACTCTGTACAGGGAACAAACCATCGGTCTCCTCTCTGACAGAACCGTGGATCTGTGTGTTTACACACACACAGATCCACAGTCCTGCTGTGTTACCGGGCAATCGCGGGTGCCCGGCGGACATCGCGACTGCGGGGCACGCGCATCGAGTCCCCAGTGACACGGGCGAGCGTGATCGCCTGGTGGGCTGAGAAGGCGAGGGCATCATATGACACCCTCCCAGAATGGGAGCCATGGTTAAAGGCCCCCAAACTATATATTTTCTGAAAGCGCACGACCAGTAGAATAAAAAGAAGGTGCTACTGATTTTAAAGCCCTGCGATATTTGCGCAAATGTTTATCAAATTTATATTTTCACTACTAAAACACTAAAATCCTAATTTGCACACACAAACACAGCATAACTTACAAAATTCCTACAAAGGCCATTCAATGCGTTGTGCTAAAGCATACGCCCATGTAGGGTTGTGTTTCCCCACATTGGGATGCAGAGGTGTTGTGTGCATCCCTATGCAGGCTGTCCTATTTGTGTCAGTTGGGATGCAGCGGCTGCAAGGACAGAGCTGATATCCGTGCGGATGTAAGTCCATGGCCACAAACACAGGCAGTGTGAGTTCAGGGATATGCACCCGTGCATTTCCGTGCAGCTGATGTTTCCCAATTGACATCAATGGGAATGCACGGAACACCTGTACGTCCCTGTGCAGCTAAACACGTCCTCACTGTAGTATGATCAGCGTGAACAAGGCTTTAGGCCTGGTTTCCACTTGCGGTTGAAGGGGCAGCTAAAATGCACAGTTGAGCTGTGCTTCTTCCACTCGCCAGCCCCCCCCCCCCCCCCCCCGGCTGTAATAGGCAGCAGACGGGGCTGTGGCTGTGATGCTTTGCGCTACAAATTTAAGTCAATAGGGAAGTGCTGCAACTGCAATGCAAGCGATTGCAGCCCATTTGTCTGCAAAAATTGGGTCAAAACAGGTGGTAAGGAAGCATTGCCAGTAGCCTCTGGAGCACGATCTGAACGCAAATCAGGCTTCAGAGGCAATTGAGATTTAGATGCATGTCTGTTTTTGTATTTTTATTATCTTTTACAAATTTTTTACATATTTTTTTTCTTGGGCTTTGGAGAGACAGCAGAGGTCCTTAACTGCATGGTGCACATGGAAGGGCAACATGTGCAAAACAAAACCAAAGAAAATTCTCAGCAGCCAGCCAGTCTGCAAGCAGCCAAATTATCCTGTCTAACCGTTTGCCTTATAAACAGGGATTTAGTTGGGGGCGTGTCCAAGATGGCGACCAGAGCAGACCTGCAGTGAAGGAGCTCCACTCTGTCTCCGGTTTAAAGTCCTGCTTCCCTGCAGACCGGCGATCCTACACAACCTAGAACGGCTGCATTAACGGCGGAGAACGGTATGACCAGGGGGAAGGGCTCCCTATCCACCTGAAAGTCCCACAAAGCTGCTCCAGGTACCGCTGCACGGAGCTCACGTCCCGCCACTGGCTCAAATATGGCGTCCCAGACCGAAGGTAGTGAGACTGACCCTGCAGAGAAGAAGCAGTGTAACTTTGAGGCTCTCATGCAGGCAATCACTACTTGCCAATCAACCCTTACAGGCAAGATCGAGCAGATGCAGCTGGATATTAGTCTCATAAGAAGGAATATGGACACCTTCCGCTCCCGCCTCGCTGAAGCTGAGCAACGCGTGGGGGGAACAGAAGGCACAACGCAGGATCACACAGTCTCACTCCGCACGCTGCAAACTAAAATCAAAACCCTGGAAACCCATGCAGAAGATGCAGAGAACAGAAATAGGAGGAACAACCTCCGCGTGGTAGGGCTCCCTGAAGGAGCCGACCCCATGACCTTCACTGAACACCTCCTGCGCACCCTTTTACCCCAGGTGACATTCTCTAACTTCTTTGTGGTGGAGAGGGCACATAGAATGCCTGCTGCCCGGGGGCCCCCAGGAGCTCCTCCACGCACATTCATCCTGAAGCTACTAAATTTCAGGGACTGAGACTTAGTTCTGCGTGAATCGAGGAAATCGATTAACTGAGATATGAGGGAGCGAAATTAATGATCTTCCCAGATTTTTCGGTGGACACCCAGAAGCAACGCCGTTCATTTGACCAGGTGAAGCTCAACCTGCGTAACAAGATAAAGTATAGCATGTTGTTCCCAGCCAGGCTGTGAGTCCAAGATGGTGAGACAGTGCGCTTTTTTACCTCCCCTGAAGACACATCGCACTGGCTGGAGACCCTGCCCAGGAATTGACGACAGCCAAGAGATACATGGTATGATTGAGTTAACCTGTTCATTACCCCTTTGTTTGCAAGGCCTTCCTGGCCACTGCCACTAAACATGCCTGGGATGTTGGATGTTGTCCTGTTCTCGCCCCCCCCTTCTTTGCAGGCGGGGGTGGAGGGCGGACGGGCATGACCTTATAGACCTCCCGAGTTCCAGTAGATGAACACCATGCCTTGTGTGCCTGACCACATGTGTACTATATACTGCTTTTGTGCTCAACTGACATGCGGTGAGGGGAGAGAGAGAGATGCCTTGCCTTCTGAACTTTGAAAAAGTTTGCAACTGTTCAAGTTTTGTACCCCCGGAGGGGTTTCGTTTGTTTCTCTGGGATATTCATATTTTATAATCTGCAGGGAATGTTGATTCTTTTAATTTAAACTGGAGGACATTTTGCACGTATTGTGACACTCGTGTATCCTTTTGTTAATTTCCCCCATTGGCAGTTGCCATGATTGTTCCTGGAAAAGAAGCACACCAAAGTCTGGGGGGGGGGGGGGGGTGGGGGACGGGGTTGGAGCACATGGTTTTGCTCCTTGTTGGGACTTTTTTGCTGCTACATATGTGTTAGATTTTCTACTCATGTTTTCTACATCAGGGATCAGTGCCACTCTGATCTCTCTCCAGTAGATGGAGTGGGAGATCTCCCTAATGATATTCTAAAATTGGTGAATAAAGTTCTGCTATTCTTGTGTATGTTCATAATCAGTCTGCTAATGATAATGGTAATTTGCTGCCCTCATGTATTCCCTATAGGACTTTAATGACTCCCCTGACTATTTTGTCTTGGAATGTTCGAGGATTGAACTCCAAGATTAAAAGGTCTTTGGTATTTCACTTTCTGAAGAAATATAATCCACATATATGTGTGCTCCAGGAGACTCACTTGGTTGGGAGCAGGACGCTGGCACTCCGGAAACCCTGGGTAGGCGCATACCATCGCTCAACCTATTCCTCTTATTCTAGAGGTGTCAGTTTCCTGGTCCATAAGTTGCTCGGGTTCACCCTATTGAATCTCCACCTAGATCCAGAGGGGAGATACGTGGCCCTTCATGCAATGTGTGATTAGAACTGTTGATTGTGGGCGTATATATTCCCCCTCCAGCCACGATTGACATCCTTGGGAAGCTTACTCCAAAAATAGCACAATATCCATCGGCTGGAGTTATTATAACTGGAGATTTTAACATGACCCCCAAACTCTGTTTTGGACAGACCCAGTGTGGGACCCTCCAGTATATCCCCCCTATCACAGTGGGCAGAAAATTATGGATTTATTGATGTGTGGAAAATAAGACACCCGGATAAGAAACAATATACCTGTCACTTGGCCATATATGCCTCTTTCTCCAGAATTGACTTAGTTTATACCACTGACTCCCTGCTCCCCCGGACACAGGAGGTTGAGATCCTGCCACGCGGCATTTCGGATCACGCACCCCTCCTACTTAAATTACAAACAGACTAGATGGCGGGCTCTGTACTATGGCAGCTCTCGGGTTTATGGATCACAGATGAGAGGGTGACCCCCCCCCCCCCCGGTGGAGGGAGAGCTGGGAGTCTATTGGGCACTCAACGAGCAGAAGCAGAAAGGAAGGTTCTCCTATTGGAAGACAACTATGTGCACACTAAAGACGTGCTGACATATGATGCTATGCAATCTACACAGAGAAATTTCCCTAATGAGAGTTGAGACCACCAAGAAACAGTTGCTTGCTCAGAGAATTTTTGAACAGGGGAGAAGACAGGTAGATTGTTAGCGTTGCTGGCTAAAAAACGCTCCTCCTCATAACATATTGCCCACATAATGGATGACACGGGGGTGCTTCATTCTGACCCTCTTGGTATAAACGACCAATTTGCTAGATTTTATGAGCATCTTTATACTTCTAGGGCTGCCTTTACCAGGGGTCTACCAGGGAGAGCCTACACAACTTTCTAAATCAAATAGAATTCCCACAACTTTCGGATGAGGCCTGAAACACACTAGATGTCCCAATTACTGTCAAGGAGGTCCAAGCAGCAGTAGCGGCACTCCAATCAGCAAAAACCCCAGGCCCTGACGGCTTACCGGAAGAATTTTATAAAAAAAAAAAAATGAACTTCTGGTCCCTAAATTCCACACCCTGCTCCTGACAGTGCTAGAGGAGGGATGTCTCCCTCCCTCTGTCAGAGGCGGTAAATGTGGTTATAGCCAAACCTAATAAAGACCCCACATCATGTGCCTCGTATCGCTTTTAAATGTGGATGCTAAGGTAACCACTAAAATACTCTCCACTAGGCTCAACTCGGTCATCCTCTCTAAAATTCATGGCGACCAGATGGGCTTCATGCCGGGCAAAGGAACCGACATTAACTTACGTAGACTATACTAACATATCTCATGCAGAGAAAATAAATTCCCCGGGTGTGGTGGCCTCTCTAGACGCCGAGAAGGCCTTTGACTCGGTGGAGTGGGAGTTCTTGTGGCAGGTTCTTGAACGTTTTAATTTTGGCCCCTGGATAAAACTCCTGTACAGTAACCCCTCCGCAAGAGTCCGCACAAACGGAACGCTTTCCTCCCCCCTCTCTTTAGGCAAAGGAACTAGACAGGGGTGGCCACTCTCCACGGGGCTGTTCACCTTAGCTATTGAACCCCTGACTATCCCACTTAGAGCATCCCCAACGGTTAGAGGAATAAAGGTCGGTCCATTGACTGAGAGGCTTTCATTATAAGCTGATGATGCATTGTTATACCTCCCAGATGCGTCTGCCTCATTGTCGGCAGCCCTGGAAATTATTAACGGCTATGGATCCTTCTCAGGCATTCGGATCAACTGGACCAAATCGACTTTATTTTCCCTATCCCTGACCCCACCTCCCGTGGACCCATTGATACCACTAACCATGGTGTCTAAGTTCATGTACTTAGGGATTGAAATTCAAAGAGAACCATCTCTATATCTGATAGACAATGTATATCCGATCCTCCACCAACTTGCTACTAGATGTCAGTCTTGGAAATCTCTTCCCCCTCTCACCTGTAGGAAGGATCAATCTTCTTAAGATGACGTTTCTTCCCAAGTTCCTCTGTCTTTCATAATACTCCTATTCCCATCCCCAACTACCTTTTTGCCAAGTTAGATCAAATAGTTAACATGTTTGTATGGGGGGGACTAACCCCTAGAGTCGCTCGGACCACCTTACAGCTCCCCCTGTCGTTCGGGGGTCTGGCAATTCCCTGTTTTAAAAAATATTACTGGGCGGCGGTTTTCGTAACCGTCCGCTGGTGGTTCTTCCAGCCAAAGTACAATCCAGGAGTCAACCTGGAGGCCGCTATATTGGGATCCTACTCGGCATTGAGTAATTTGGTGTTCAGGGGCCCCAGGGTGCATCCAGACATGACAATTCCAATGCGAACAACAGTTAGAGCCTGGGAACAAATGTCGAGGGAACTTACTGGACCCAACACCATCTCCCCGTACACACCATTATGGGGTAATCCTAAACGAAAACATCTACAAACAGTCCCAGACCCGGCCTTGTCTGTAGGATATGAGATTAAGACCATACAACAAATAATGTCAGGGGGTAGAATCCTTGCTTACGATACTTAAAAAAAAATTACTTTCAACTGCCCCCACGAATGTTCTTCCGTTACCTGCAACTGCGTCATGCAGTACAGGCCCAGTACCCGGCAGGGGTTACCTTACAGTCACATGGGGTAGAGACCTTCCTGATCTCCAGAAACATAGATCGCATTCTATCCTCCCTATAGCTTTGGATATTAAGTGAGGAGCCGACTGGGGGGACCAAGCTCTATGACAAGTGGAAAGAGGATTTGCCTGCCCTTGCAGCTGATTGGGAGGAAGGAATACAACAGTACATTCCCCTTATGGTTTCAGCGAGGGATAGATATGTCCAGCTCAAATTCCGCCACAGAACATACTATACGCCGCAGAGATTATCTAGAATATATCCGACACAGACAGATGCTCGAAGTGCAGTGGGGAGCTGGGTACCTTTTTATACATGTTGTCTGGTCGTGCCCTATTATATAGCAGTTCTGGTCAGAGGTGGTAGACGTTATCAACTCGTGGGCAACCTGCATATCCAAGTGAACCCGATTATTTTACTTCTGGAAGTATGTGACAACCTTATATCTAATACACACAAAAGACTGTTTGTATTTTATGCCTCGTTTTATGCTAGGGAAAACGATCCTGATTAAATGGAAGCAAGCCCGACCCTCCCACGGTCTCCCAATGGAAAGCCTTGGTAAATTCCACACTGCCACTTTATAAACTCGCCTATATTAACCGCAAATGCCCTAAGAACTTCACAAAGATCTGGGGAGCATGATCCAAGCAATAAGATTAATACGGCCTGACAGGGCGCCGGGCGAGCCCCCCTCTGTCCTCCCCTCCTTTCATTCCCTCTTTCTTTCACTCATGGTTAGTGTTTGGCTGAAGCCATTTATTATCAATCAACTGTGTTTACTCTTTTTAAATCATAATGACAACAGAAACGCAAATAACCCTGATCAAAAGTTTACATACCCTGGTGATTTTGGCCTGATAACATGCATACAAGCCTCCCAAGAGAGCGCAGACAATTGGACTATCTCGGTACAGTGTAAAGAGGTAAACACAGATGTATAAACAAGTATTAAGAAAATTAATTGATATAAAAATGTAAAATTAATAATACATAAAAAATGATCAAATACAGATTAAAAGCATGGTAACAATCCATGTGTATCACCAGGAAAATGATCTCCAAAGGGGGAAGATCACAATGGGATAGTTGATCACTGATAGCATCTCAACTAGTTTTGCACTGTAATTTGATTGACAAGTGATCAATAACAATACACTTGACCAAAGTGATAACATTTAATACAATAACATTTAATGACAGTGACAGGGTGCTTTAGCTGCGCGAGACCCTCTGGATCAAGAGGCTTAATGCTACTATTCCATCTGGCCTCAATGAGGTCAATTCTTTTAAACCATTTCTCTAAACTTTGTTCCCTAAAGGTATCTCCTAGGTTTCCCTTATGCTCGGTTTATACATGGATTCACAGCTACATAATTGTGCATCTACATGTATATCCCCTTTTTTCTATGGATACGTGGCTAACTTGGCTAGTCCAGCCCTTGCCTGGTCCTGTCCTAATCTCTCTCTTTTCTACTTTATTTCTTTTGCCCCACTTATTGTCTCCATGCGGTGGCTAGGTGACCTCCCTGGTGGTTAGATGAGTCTCAGCTCCTTGGGACCGCCTTTTCCACTTGCGCACGTCCTGGCATGGGCTTCCGACCTCAGGCCGTAGGAGCGCGCGTGCGGGAGCTCTGACCCAGCAACTTCGCACGCCGGCGACGACCGGCGCTTGTGAAACGCTGCTGGGTCGAGGATTACATAAAGCAGGCTGTTGCCTGCTTGAGACTGCTCTGGATGCTGGACCCGGGAATCGTTCGTGTCAGTAACCCCACAGTGAGTACACCTTACTGGTATACAGTTTACCTGCAGCCACTCCGTAGTCCCTTTTTATGGAGTTGATAGTTAAGCCAGTTATTCACCTATGGCCTTTGCTCTTTTCTTCTTTTAGGTTATTCATATTGGGCAGGATTGTGTGGGCTTTATCCGCACCCCCACTCTATACCTCTTCCCTTGAGTGGTACAAATTCCTTACCGAGCATTGATACCCTTATCCCCAGTGGGATTCTACTTCCCGGGATCCCCATCATATCTATTGTATCTACATATCAGGTACTTTGTCCTTTTTCCCTTCACAATTTCTTTCCCCCACGGATTCCAACCTCTCTTCCTTCATTCTCCCCCCCCAACTCTCCCCTCCCCTCTCCCCTCCCCTCTCTCTCCCCCCCACTCTCTCCCCCTTCCCCCCCAACTCTCCCCTCCCCTCTGTCTCCCCCTTCATTATCCTTTATCTTTCTTTCCTTCCCTTCCCCCCCCCTTTCCCTTTTCTTCCTCTTGTTCTTTGTCCCTCCCCTTTTTCCTCTTTTTGTTCCTCACTATCCCACACTAATAACTACCACTCCCAACCAACACACCCCCCCACTTCCCAAACCCTCTTATTTTCTACATACTTGTTTATACATCTGTGTTTACCTCTTTACACTGTACCGAGATAGTCCAGTTGCCCCCGCTCCCTTGGGAGGCTTGGTTGGGGACCAAGCATCCAACCTCTTTATCTCTAAAGTTTCTGGATGATGGTACAATTTTCTACCTATTTTCTATTATTACTATTGTTTTAGAGGCTACCCCTATCTCTCAACAAGCATACAAGTTGACACAAGGGTTTGAATGGCTATTAAAGGTAACCATCCTCACCTGTGATCTGTTTGCTTGTAATTAGTGTGTGTGTATAAAAGGTCAATGAGTTTCTGGAATCCTGACAGACCCTTGCATCTTTCATCCAGTGCTGCACTGACGTTTCTGGATTGAGTCATGGGGAAAGCAAAAGAATTGTCAAAGGATCTGCGGGAAAAGGTAGTTGAACTGTATAAAACAGGAAAGGGATATAAAAAGATATCCAAGGAATTGAGAATGCCAATCAGCAGTGTTCAAACTCTAATCAAGAAGTGGTAAATTAGGGGTTCTGTTGAAACCAAACCACGGTCAGGTAGACCAACTAAAATTTCGGGCCACAAAAGCCAGGAAAATGGTTTCCAAGAAAAACACAGAAATAACTTCAGGTGAAATACATGACTCCCTGAAAACATGTGATGTGGCTGTTTCAAGATGCACAATAAGGAGGCACTTGAAGAAAGATGGGTTGCATGGTCGAGTTGCCAGAAGAAAGCCATTACTACTCAAATGCCACAAAGTATCCCGCTTACAATACGCCAAACTTCACAGAGACAAGCCTCAAACCTTCTGGCACAGTAGTGCAAAGTTATTTGGTTTGATGAGACCAAAATTAAGCTTTTTGGCCACAACCATAAACGCTTAATTTGGAGAGGAGTCAACAAGGCCTATGATGAAAGGTACACCATTCTTACTGTGAAACATGAACGTGGATTGTTGATGTTTTGGGGATGTGTGCGCTACAAAGGCACAGGAAATTTTGGTAAAAATTGATGGCAAGATGAATGCAGTATGTTATCAAAAATATACTTGAACATTTGCATTCATCAGCCAGGAAGCTGCGCTTGGGACGTACTTGGGCATTCCAACATGACAATGAGCCAAAACACAAGGCCAAGTCAATCTGTCATTGGCTAAAGCAGAATAAAGTAAAGGTTCTGTAGTGGCCATCTCAGTCTCTTGACCTCAATATCATTGAGCCACTCTGGGGAGATCTCAAACATGCAGTTCATGTAAGACAGCCCAAGAATTTACAGGAACTGGAGGCTTTTTGCCAAGAAGAATGGGCATCTTTACCATCTGAGAAGATAAAGAGCCTCATCCACAAATATCACAGAAGACTTCAAGTTGTCATTGATGTTAACGGGGGGCAATACAGGGTAATAAAGTGGTTGTAAATCCTTGTTTACAACTTTGTTACAGGTAAGCCTATATTAAGGCTTACCTGTAGCTAATAAGGATATCTCCTAAACCTGCACGGTTTAGGAATTATCCCTGTATTTGCGTGTGCCGACGTCATGCGGCACATGCACACTTAAGACAACTGAAGCAATGGCGCTATATGCCGTTGCTTCAGTTGTACTGTGCCGTTCCCGCGCGCATACGCTGAGTGACGTTATCGCGGCTCCGGCTAATCACAGCGCCGGAGCCGCGATACCCGGGACAACATGTCAGAGGGGGAGACATGGACCAATGCGGGGGCTTCGATCTGAGGTAAGTAATACATAATTAGCTAGTATCCTATGCATGCTAGCTAATTATGCCTTTGTCTTGCAGGGTTTTTTGTCTTTTCGTTTTTCTGCTGAGGGTTTACTTCCTCTTTAAGAACTGGGGTATGTAAACTTTTGATCAGGTTAATTTGGCACGTTTCTTTTGTCCTGTTGATGTTAAAAGAGTAAACACAGTTGATTGATAATGGTTCCAGCCAAACACTAACCATGAGTGAAAGAGAGGTTTTTGTGTCATCATTCTTATTCTCTGAAAAATGGCCAAGAAATCGTAAATTCCGCCAGGGTATGTAAACTTATGAGCACAATTGTATCTGTGTGTGTGTGTGTGTGTGTGTGTGTGTGTGTAATATATATTTATATTATATATTCATATATATTCTCACAAAGGTGAGTACAGCCCTCACATTTTTGAAATTACACTTTGCTACAATGTAAAGTAAATGTAAATTTGCTGTCCCCTCAAAATAACTCCATACAACCATTAATGTCTAAACTGCTGGTAAGTATACCCCTAAGTGAAAATGTCCAAATTGGGCCAAATTGGCCATTTTCCCTCCCCAATGTCACGTGACTCGTTAATGTTACAAGGTCTCAGGTGTGAACGAGGAGCAGGTATGTTAAATTTGGTGTTATCGCTCTCACTTTCTCATACTGGTCACTGGAAGTTCAACATGGCACCTCATGGCAAAGAACTCTGAGGATCTGAAAAAAAGAATTGTTGCTCTACATAAAGATGACCTAGGCTATAAGAAGATGGCCAAGACCCTGGAACTGACCTGCAGCATGTAGGCCAGGACCATAAAGCGGTTTAGCAGGACAGGTCCCACTAAGAACAGGCCTTGCCGTGGTCGACCAAAGAAGTTGAGTGCACGTGCTCAGCGTCATATCCAGAGGTTGTCTTTGGTAAATAGACGTATGAGTGCTGCCAACATTGCTGCAGAGGTTGAAGGGGTGGAGGGTCAGCCTGTCAGTGCTCAGACCATATGCCACACACTGCATCAAATTGGTCTGCTAAAGATAATGCACAAGAAAGCCCACAAACAGTTTGCTGAAGACAAGCAGATTCAGGACATGGATTACCGGAACCATGTCCTGTGGTCTGATGAGACCAAGATAAACTTATTTGGTTCAGATAGTGTCAAGCGTGTGTGGCGGCAACCAGGTGAGGGCAGTATTCCAACATAACGACCCCCAAACACACCTACAAGACGACCACTGCCTTGCTAAAGAAGTTGAGGGTAAAGGTTGGCCAAGCATGTCTCCAGACCTAAACCCTATTGAGCATCTGTGGGGCATCCTCAAACGGAAGGTGGACCGCAAGGTCTCTAACGTCCTCCAGCTCCGTGATGTCATCATGGAGGAGTGGAAGAGGACTCCAGTGGCAACTTGTGAAGCTCTGGTGAACTCCATGCCCAAAAGGGTTAAGGCAGTGCTGGAAAATAATGGTGGCCACACAAAATATTGACACTTTGGGCCCAATTTGGACATTTTCACTTAGTGGTGTACTCACTTTTGTTGCCAGCGGTTTAGATATTAATGGCTGTTTTTTTGAAGGGACATCAAATTTACACTAATATACAAGCTGTACACTCACTACTTTACATTGTAGCAAAGTGTCATTTCTTCAGTGTTGTCACATGAAAAGATAAAATATTTACAAAAATGTGAGGGGTGTACTCACTTTTGTGAGATCCTGTATTTAAAAAAAAAAAGAAGATATAGGTATATCTTGTAGAGTAGTTGCCTGATCCTCTGGCACAGTATCCAGCAACATAATTGATGATTTTGTCCAATCAATTACCAAACCAGGGCTTTTTCCAAAACTGTTATTACTGACATGGCCTGGCGCAAGAAGTCCTTGGTGTCACCCAACAACAGCATATTGTCATCTGCATAGAACATAAGCTTTTCCTGCAAATCCCCATACTTAAAACCACAAATTGAGGTGTTAGAGCGAAATAGGGCAGCCATTGGCTCTATAGCGATAGCAAACAGGAGGGAGAACAATGGGCACCCCTGTCTGGTACCTCTATACAAAGGAAAAGTTTCCGACATCCGTCCAGCCTCCCTAATGGCTGCCTGGGGGGAACTGTATAACAACTGTACCCATGAAAGAATCGTGGCTCCAAACCCAAATTTCTCATGGTTGCCCAAAGGTACTGCCATTCGATACTGTCAAATGCCTTATGGGTGTCTAGTGACAGTAGTGCCCTATCCCCAACATTGTCTGCCCTCGCCTGGAGAATAATAAACAATTCACGTATATAAAGTGCAGTTGATTTTTTGTGGCATGAAGCCAGCTTGATCAGAGTGAATGATCGAAGCATTAACTTTGTTTAGTCTCAAAGCCAGCACTTTGGCTAGAATTTTAATATCACTCTGTAAAAGGGAGATGGGCCTATATGAGCCTGGGTCCAGCGGATCTTTAACTGGCTTCAAAAACAATGCAATATTTAGCTTTTGTGATTGAACAGGGGAGACAATGTTTTTCTCTAGCGGCACTGAGTACCTTAAGTAGAGGTGGCAGTATGACTGCCCCATATTGCTTTTAGACCTCGATCGGGAGACCATCATCTCCAGGTGCTTTAAAATTTGTTAAGAAGTTAACCGCCAGTTGTAATTCCTCTAACGTTATGGGGGAGTCTAGCAATTGCCTCTGTTCTGGAAAGGCACGACAGCTCTATTCCCCGCAGAAAAAAAAGTCTGTACTGATTCAATAGAATACTCTTGCTTGAATTGGTATAGGTCTGAGTAGAAAGCAACCAATAATATCAATAGAGTTCCCCACACGCCTAGCCCTATTGCGGAGAGCCCCAATAGATGGTGGGAGCTTTGCTGGCATTGCACTATTCAAGCTAAAAGGCGCCCTTGTCTGTTCACCCTCTTCATTGAAAGCCAATTTGTTGAAAACGTGCTTTCTCTCCGCTGCAGACATAGTGATACGATCCAGTGCCTCTTTGGGTGCAATCCAGGAATCGCTATGGGAATCAGTGGGGTCAGCAATAAATTGTGCCTCTAGACGATATACCGTCTGTGCTGCGTGCTCTTTCTGGGCACTTGTTTTACTTGATGGCCATGATTTCTGTTTTAAAAATCCTCCGTAATAAGGCTTTAAGTTGCCATTGTGGGTCTGCCAGAACGCAACAATCTGGGCAGCAACTTTGGAGGTGAAAAGGTTCAGCCAGAGTGCATTCAGTTTCCATGGGGCTCTCAGTAAAGTTTTTTTGCGGGTCTAGCATTTAAATACACCATTATGGCGGAAAGGTCAGAGATACCTCTTACCAAATTATTGGATGTCTTGAATTAATCGAACAGTAGGGGGTGAGCATAGACGCAAATTAATCTTGGATAGGGAGAGGCGTCTTGGAGAAGCAGGAAAATTGTTTCTGCTGAAGGTGTGGGCAGCGCCACGGGTCTATCCACCCAACCTCCTCCATAAATATCATGAATGCTGTTCTGCAATTGCCCAGGCCTGTATTAGGCACAGGGTGTTTATCTAATGTGGGGTTAATATAACATGACTCATTTGTTCCTCAAAGAATTCCTGCATTAGAGGAGCATCTCTGCGATCTTCGCTCCCCTTGGGTGCAGGTCCAGGAGTCCTTGCGACGCGCCAGTAAGAGGTACAGACTCCATGCTGACCACTGACGCCTACCTTCCTACCGGTTGGGGATAGGGTCTGGCTGTCATCTCATAACCTCTGACTCCATGTTCCCTCACTGAAACTGGCACCACGATTTATTGGGCCTATTCGTATTCTATGTAGCATCAACCTAGTGGCTTACGCATTAGACCTTCCTTCTAACATGCGTATTTCAAATGCTTTTCATGTCTCCTTATTGAAACCTTTGGTGTGCAACCACTTCACCACCTCGGTACCACATCCTTACCCAGTGCAGGTCGAGAACCATGAGGATTATGAGATGCAATCGATCATTGAATCCCGTAGGTTTCGTGAGCCCATACAGTACCCGGTTCATTGGAGCAGGTACGGTCCAGAGGAATGTTCTTGGATCTCATCCTCGGACATGCATGCTTCTGTTCACCTCCACGCTTTCCATAGACTCTTTCCCCTCAAACCTGGTGGTCCTCCGAGGGGGAGGGGTCATTGAGGAGGGGGTACTGTCAGGGCTGGGCTCTCAGTCCTTCTCTGTGCTCAGGTTACTCAGCTGTCGGTTAATTACCAAAACCCATCGTTCCACAGTGGCTCATCTGTTGATCATCTCCTGCTCATCAGTCAAGCCCACAGCCAGCCCCTCCTGGCTATTTAAACTGCCTGGTTCCTTTCTTCAATGTCCTTCACCTTGGACAAAAATATCTAGAGACTCTGCTATGTTCCTGTTGAAGACTTGCTTGGCTGACATCCCTTCTGGTTCCTGATCCTGTCTGCTGCCTCTGACTACACCGATCTCTGGCTCCCTAATTTCCTGGCTTGTTCTAACTACCCGATTTGGCTACTGAACCCTGGCTATGTTTTGACTATGTTTACCAGTTGTACCATTTTTACCATTTTATTTAAAGGTGTGATTTTTACTGAATTCTCTTTCTCTGTCTGTTTCATAGTTCCTGACAGCAGGGCATGTGTGGTACTAATGTTTTCCGGGTGTTGTCCAGCCTATTAATCTAGTTAACGAATTCTGCCCATATGTTGGGATAGTCTGTTTTTGCAGAGGTTTTAGACTTTTAAAGCAGAATTACAAACTTGCGGCAAAAACTTTTTATATGCCATTGTTACTGATTTCCTACCTTCACTGAATGTCATCCATCTTCTTTTTAGCTTAGTAGTTGCTCTGAAATAACCTAGTAATTTGCAAATAAAACTGTTAATCCCCAGTGGTTTCCTGTTTGTACGACCGGTGGCTGCTAATCCTTCTATTCCCCCAGGCACAGGTCTTGGCACAGCCCATTTGTAGTTCTGTCTACAGCAAGCAGGGATGTACTTCTCAGTAGTGGGCAGGACAGGACTCATAGACCACCGATCTGTACCGCCCATGGAGGCCGTACAGACCGTGTCCTAAAAATGACAGCCCCCTGGGCTGCTCTAAAAGGCTTCATCCAAGGACTGTGTAGACCGCGCTGCCTGTAAAACTGTTTCACATACAGCAGATAGTGAGGCTTGCAAGAGCTACTTAGTGTGTGAAACTGACAGGTAATGTAACTGCTTGCAAGGAAAAGACCAGCTGTCAAAACTATTGATGTCGGGGTTGGGTGGGACCAAACCGCTATCAAACGCCAACCAGTGGGATGGGGACTGGGTGAGCTGCTATGTTTTGGTTGCTCCGCCCCCTTTCTTAAGCAGCCCAATCATTGGCTGGTGTTTGATAGCTGCTCGGTCCCGCCCACCCCCAACATGGCCACTGAGGTTTGCCATCTGACCTTCTCCCTGCAAGCAGTTACATTACCTGACAGTTTCACACACCGAGTGGCTCTTGCAAGCCTCATTATCTGCTGCATGTAAAACTCCACCTCCCCTCTGTCAGTGCCGCCCACCAGTGCTGCCTATCTGTGCCCTTTAGTGCTGCTAATCAGTGCAGGGATGGGAAGAGGAGCTCAGCAGCAGGGCACATTGTCCATGGAGGGGCCAGCCTGGGGGGGGACAACTGAAATCTGTCGAAGTTCATTAATGCCACAAAAGAAAAAAAAAGTGCTAACTTACTAATCAATAACGGCGGAACCCACAATGCCGGTCTCTGTGATATGTAATTTCACATATAATACACATCAAACAGAAAATAAAACCTAAAAATGAAACTTGGCAAACTAGGATTGGGGGGGGTGAATTACATTATAATGGGGCAAACAGGTCAGACAGGGGTCAGTCCCTATTGGTGGGTGGAATGGGGAAAGATTGGGGGAGGGCTATGGCAGGTTATATGAAGGTTCCAATGTTACAAACAACCATTGGAAATGGTACTGTTTGTACTAAGATAGAAAATATGCAAAATAAGTGTGCAAAATATGACCATGAATTAGTGTTCACCAATGCCAGAAGTCTGCCAAGCAAAATAGGTGAGTTGGAAGCTTTGGTGCATGAGGAGAACTGATTCAATTGGTATTGATGAATCTTGGCTTCATTCTTCACGAGTGGGCTATTAATATTCCTAGATATGCTCTTTCGGAAAGAGAGGGTAAAATGGAGGAGTGGTGGTGTCTGTCTCTACGTGAGAAGTGATCTCAAAGTGAGTGCGAAAGAGGACCTAGTTGATGGAGAGTGTGATGAGTCTGAAGCATTATGGGTAGAACTGTACCATGGGTGTGCGTACTACAAAAGTAATCATTGAAGTTTGTTCTAGACCTACCAGTGTTAGGAGGTGGAGACTCCGCTCCTTGCACATATTTCAAGGACTGGGAGGGTGATAATGGGGGATTTTAACTACCCAGAAATTGACTGGAGTAATGGTACTGCTGGGACAGTTAAAGGACAAAAATGTATAAACCTATTACAAGACAATTTTATGGTCCAGTTTGAGGCCCAGACTATGAATTATGCTCTGCTGGACCTAGTAATCTCAAACCATGCAGAGCTTATTACCAATGTTCATATAAAATAACATCTTGGTAGCGGTGACAAAACCTGATTTAATTTGATGATAGCTGTAAGCAACAAGCTCATACTGGAAATATAAAAACAACTTCAAGAGAGCACATTTTCCAAGGATGCTCTCCAAGACTTTAGACTGGGAGGGAATATTGGCATTGATGAACACAGAACAGAAATGGGAATTCTTCAAAAAGATGGTATGTAAACTCACTGCAAAGTATATTCCCATGGGCAATAAGTTTAAAAGGCTAAAAAATAAAACCTATGTGGCTCACGGCCAAAGTAAAAAAAAAAAAAAAAAAAGCTATAAATAATTTGAAGAGCTTATAAAAATGAAGGAGCACTATCATCGTTTAAATGTTACAAAGAGCATAACAGAATTTGTAAAAAGGAAATCAAGGATGCAAACATTCAAAACAAACGACCAGATTGCAAAAGTTAGTAAGACAAACCCAAAAAATTCTTCAAATATATTAAGACTAAAAAAGTTCATGTCTGAGCATGTAGGCACTTTACAAAATAATCTGGAGTGGGTGACTGGGGACAAAGAGAAGGCAAATTTATTAAATACTTAAGCTCTGTGTATACAAAGGAGCATGGGAGAGCTCCTGTCCATAATGGGGATGGTGTTGACACAGCCCCTAATGATTCAATATGGCTCAAAAGTGATATAGTCCAGAAATATGTAGACAGAATAAAGATGGATAAAGCACCCGGAACAGATGGCATCCACCCACTGATCCTAAAAGAATTGAGCTCTGTCATTTTAAAGCCATTGTTTCTAATTTTTAGAGACTCTTTAATGACTGGAATAGTATGTTTGCATGTTTAAAAAGGGATTAGAGTCTTTACCAAGTAACTATAGACCTGTTAGTTTAACTTCTTTAGTCTGTAAGATACTGGAGAATTTAATAAAAGACCACATAGTCAAGTTCTTGCTGGAAAGAAATATTTTAAGCAACAGACAGCATGGATTAATGAAAGACAGAAACCTGATTTCTTTTTATAAAGAGCTAGGTAAAACCTTAGACAGAGGGGTGGCTGTGAACGCAGTATATTTTGATTTTGCGAAAGCGTTTGACACCGTTCCCCACACACGGTGAGAGTGTGGTTAATGATTCATACTCTGATTGGTCTAAGGTCATCAGTGGTGTGCCCCAAAGTTCAGTGTTGGGACCCTTACTTTTTAATAACTTTATAAATGATATAGGGTCTGAGATTAAGCACCATTTCAGTCTTTGCAGATGACACCAAGCTATGCAGTGGAATAACGTCCTTACAGGATGTCTCCAACTTACAAGCCGACCTCAAAGCACTGTCTAATTGGGCAACTAGGTGGCAAATGTTGATAAATGTAAAGTGGTGCACTTGGGGCTAAGAATATGCATGCATCTTAGATACTAGGGGGAGTAAAACTGGGGGAATCAATGGTGAAGGATCTGGGGGTCTTGGTAGATCATAAGCTTAAAGCAGTTGTAAACCCTGTGTAAAAAAAAAAAAAAAATCCCTGTAAGACAAAGGCATAATGAGCTAGTATGCACCGTGCACCGCATACTAGCGCATTATGAAATACCTTAGAATGAAGCCCCTGCAATGGTTGCCCGGTCACCGCTGAGAGGGCTGACATGTTCCCCCAGCATTACTTTTGTGTTTGCGGGCTCCGGCACTGCGAGTGGCAGGAGCCGCGATTACGTCACTCCCGTGCATGCGTGCGGGAGCCCTCGGTTCCAGCAAGAAGCTCTGACGTTCCGGCACGATACACGTCAGCGGCTGCATGCAAGGTGAATATCTACAAAACAGTGCATGTTTAGGCGATATTCATTTTACCTACAGGTAAGCCTTACTATAGGCTTACCTGTAGGTAAAATCACAAATCTGGGTATACAACCGCTTTATCAATAGCATGCAATGCCAAGCTGTGGTTTCCAAAGTGAGCAAAGTCCTTTCTTTGCTTAAGGGAGGTATGGACTCCAGAGAGAAAGATTAAACTTTGCCCCTGTAGAAATCATTAGTAAGCATCTGGAATATGCAGTTCAGCTTTGGGCACCAGTTCTCAAAAAGGATATCGGGGAACAGGATATCCCCAATAGTGCAGAGAAGGGCAACCAACTGATAAGAGGCAGAAGCTCAGCTATGGGGATAGATTGGAGGAACTGAATTTATTCTCTCTTGAGAACAGGAGATTAAGGGGGGGTTATGATCAACGTGTGCAAATACATAAGTCCATATAGTGAACTTGGTGTTGAGTTATTCACTTTATTTCACTTCCAGTGAATATCTGATTGCCTCTCGGATCAGGAAGGATTTTTTCCCTTACTGTAGCAAATTGGATCATGCTTTGCAGGGGGGTTTTAGCCTTCCTCTGGATCAACTGTGGGTATAGAATTGTGTATGGGATTGTGTGATTCTTTTTCGTTTTATTGGTTGAACTAGATGAACGGTTTCTTTTTTTCAACCGGACTATAACTATATTTTAGGCATGTTGCAGGTTGTCTACTTCTGTGGTAATCCTTATGCATGCCTTTGAAATATTGCCATTCTGTATTTTGAGTCAAAGACTAACCGCTAGTTGATCATATTTATACTGTTTGCATATGTAAACCCTCACCTTGTAAAATAACCTATTCAGTTTTAAACATAAATGAAAGGCAAAACATTTGTGTATAGATATAAAAAAAAATGATAAATACCATTGCTCCCTTTTTTTTTTATTAGTAATCACAGTCCCTCTTTTTCTCAGCTGCATAAGAGCTAGGGGAGGAGAAACAGCAGGACACTGGTCTTCAAAGTGAATGGCTGTATGGGGGGGCGGGGGGTGATGGGAGTTTTAGGACAAGTCTTATCATTGGAGGAAGGCAGGCTGTATTCTCAGCTCAGCTAGAGAACTGACCATGCTGTGCTCTCATGCTTAGTGTGGTCAGGTTTTAATAGGAAATCAGAAGGACTGTCAGGAACACAAGGGATTTCACACAAAGGAACAATGCAAAGAGAACAAGATACTTTTCCATACATGTACATGGTTGTTGGTAACCTTGATGGCATTGTGCATATCAGTACCGCTAGATCCCCCCCCCCCCCCCCCCCCCCCAAGATAAGTGTGCATTTGGAGACTTTTTTCTAACATTTCCTGAAGTATTGAAGTTATGTTCACATTAAAGGAGTTGTAAAGTCAGGTTTTTTATCTTAATTCATTCCCTACATTAAGATTAAAGGCCTTCTGTATGCAGCAGCTTCTCCAGCACCCCCTAATGCTTACCCGAGCCCCATCTCTGTCCAGCGATGTCCACAAGTCCCTCGGCCATCCGGGACTCTCCTCCTGATTGGTTGAGACACAGCCAATCAGGAGGAGCTTTTTGGCTAAGCATGTTTGTGTCAAATCTGCTTGCAATGTTATGTGCAGAAGTAGTAATTTCTTTGGATGTGTTTCGGGGGTGAAACTCCTTCCTCTGAGCTTCTTTAGTTATGAGGAAGGGGTTGCACCCCCAAAACATGTCCATTGATACCCAGTGATGGTAGATGGCACATGTTGACACACTGTGTGTTTTGTGGCTTTTGCCAAACTAGATGTATGGAAGTACACACATTTTAGGCATGGGATCATGAGGGAGATAAGAATGTTAAGGCACAATTTGGGAGCACCTTCAAAATTGGGTTTTATATTCTTAAAAACACTGAAAAGTTACAATTCACATTAGTTAGGTGTTTCCCACCAACTCTCCTCCTCAAGATGCAAACCCAGGTCATGTTTTCTATACTTGTAGAATTTGGCACAGGTGATGTTGTCATGTTCACTTTTAGTAATTTGCACAGTCGTTTTTAGAGGAAAATACAGAAAACATGACCTGGTGGTGCACCTAGAAGAGTGGAGTGGAGAAACACTGAGTTCTGTCCCTAAACTTTCACATTTCCAAGTCCAAAAAACATGTTAAATAGGAAAATGGCAAACAGGAGCCAACAAGTAGAATAAAAAACTAAAGAGGAAGTTAAAATTTGGCAAGCATGTCCACAAAATCTAAATCTTCGCTGTAAAGCAGTGGCAACCTCCTTGATTTGCTCCAGATCCTTCAAGCAATGCAACATATCTGCACTCATTCTGCCAATAGTGCAACGTGGAAGGTCATGACCTAGCAAGAAGAGTAAAAAGTATTAAGGTAATGATGGTCAAGTCCCTGAGGCCCTACATTAAGGAAAATTTTATCCATACTTACCGTAATTTTCCTTTCCTTGATCCTCCCCATGTCAGCCTACTATGGGTCAGCTCCGCCCCCTCTGACCCCTCCAGGACCACCTCTTTTCTAGCCCATAAAAGGGTGGCTGTCTGCCCACACCAGTGTTCAAAAAACCCCACCTCACGACAGATAAACTGGGTGGGAATCCTCCGGCTGACATGGAGAGGATCCAGGAAAGGAAAATTACGGTAAGTATGGATAACAATTTTCCTTATTTCTGGACCTCCCCATGTCAGCCTACTATGGGATGTACCAAGCAATATTAAGAAGGGAGAGAAGACAAAAAATGAAAAATAAGCCAAACCCTCAATGCATTGCTACTCAAAACTTTAAATGGGCAACAGCCGCCTTAATAACCATAGAGCCAAATGTTTCCTCAGGCGGACAAGCCATTTTAAGCCTGTAATGCCTAATGAGAGGGTTAAGCGGAGACAGCTTCCACTACTGCGTTGTGAGACTTGACACATGCGAAGTCGCATAACAAGTCAAAACCCATGTATTTCAATGGTCCCGGTTCTAATTGGTGCGACTTAAGTCGCAGCGACTCCCAAAAAGGTTTTTGCACTACTTTGTTCTGACATCTGTGCGACTTGTTCTCACATGGTTTTCACAGGTCAAATGACATCGCATCACAAATCGCACAGCAAAGTCGCGTGTAAATTGCGCGACCTTGGGGACGCAGCAGTGGAAACACAGCCCCAGGAGCTTTGTTGGCCCTGGGCTTGGAAGGTTTCTGGAAGGTTGAACCAGCTCCCCTCCACTGTCTGAAAAACTGTCTGTAAGCCCTGGCCTCTCTGAATCCTTCTTTGGATCCCTTGTTAAACCGAAAGGGCTGCTATGTCTTTCTCTTCTGCGGGATTAGGCCACATATGCCGCCGGAAACCCGCTGAATTGCTGGTTCCAAATCTTCCTGAAGAGTAGCTTCCCGTCAAATGGAACCGAACACAGACTGCTGAGAAGCCTTATCGGCCGACCAATGCTTCAACCATAAGGCTCTGCGGGCTGTGACGGAATGAGCCATTATCTGCTGTCATCTTGACCTGGTCGACTGCCACTTCAGCCACAACTCTACAGCAGTCTTAAAAACTGCAAAGGAGAAGAACTGCCACTTCCCAGACTTTCATCCATCCACCAGCTCCGCTACCCACACTCTAAGGCTGGATTCACTCTCATGCACTCCCAGCGCATTCCGCAGAACCGCACCACAGAACGTGTTCCATAGGAGACCATGATAAATGGACGGTAGTGCAGAATCACAAAACTCAAAAAGCACCAAAAAATTCACAGGTGTGAACCCAGCCCAAGTGCTGCTGCCACAGGAGTGAGTGCTACCGCCGGTCTGCAGACTGCTGCGGCCAAACTATGCAACCTTTTTAGGTCTGCGTTTATTTTGCGATCCATAGGATCCCTAAAAGAGACCGAATCCTCCAGCGGAAGCGTAATGTGGTGGGCGAATACACTTAATGAAGCATCCACCTTAGGCGTAGTGTCCCAAGGGATACAGCTTTGATACTCCATTATGCACATTGAGCTTCTTCTCAGGCTCCCCCCCCCCACACTCATCGTCAATTACTTTTTAATTTCAGAAATGAAATGGGAAGGAAGGTAACGATTTCTTTAAATACAGGTAGTATCTTTGCTGTTTCTTTGGAGGCAACGATTCTTCCTGCCACTTCATCGCATCTTTAACATCCTCCACCAAGGGGGGAACCAGTGCCAAAATCAAACGTATGCGATTCTGAGACCATCTTAGCCTCAGATGGATCCGAATCACTATCGACTTCAGAGTTAAAACGCACTGAAAACGCATGATCTGAATCTGCAGATGGTGAAGATACAGCAGGATTCCTTGAAACACTCTTTAAGCCTTTGACTGCGTGCTTAATGTAGGATTTAACCTGGCGTACTTTCGCGGCATTGTCCTGAGCCGTCTGATGTCTTGACCTCTCTTGGCTTGGGTCCGAGCGACTAAAATGAGGTAAGAGCGAGGGAGATCTGGAATGCTGTGACAACAGGCGTCTATCCAGCTGCATGTGCCTCTGCGATTTGTCATGTCTAGTCCCTTCTTTACTCTTTTGAGTCTGGAATGCTGATTTGGAACCTCTTTGCGGGAGTTTATCTCGCAGTGGGCCCTTCTCTCTGTAAAACACAGAGAATGTGCTCGCTTTTAAAAAATAAATTAAAAAATAAATACAATTAAAATAAAATTCTCCAAATCTTCAGCGCTAAGGCAGCTAGGCAGGCAGGCAAAATTCCCCAGTCCTAGAAGGTACAGGATAATAAAAATACTTTGACGGTCAAGTAACACAGCAGTAAGTAATGAGAGACCTGGAAGGAGGCTTACCAGAGCAGAGTAGCAGATTGACCATCTGGAGACTTAGATCAGCCTAGAGGACAGAGACTGCTGCAAATCAGCAGTGAGCATTCTGATGTTTGCTAGGCAAACCAAAGAGGAAGCTACCTCTGACCTCAACTCCGAGCTTCCTGAAAGGAGTAGATGTGGAGACGGTGAACTACAAGTCCCAGCGAGCCAAACCACTGCCTGAACACACAAAAACATGGAAGGAGAGAGTGCCAGCACCTGCCTAACAAAGGTATATACAGTCATTTATACTGCCAGTGACCTTTGCCAGAAAAACAGTCATTTATACTGTACCATACAATCCCAGCACCACGGGAACCCACCTCCTCAGGAGATTTACAGCCTATATGGGGGGTCTTCTGAACCGGGAGAGGCTGAACCCGACAGGATGGATGGATGGATGAAGAATAAAATAAATAAAAATAAGCTTTAAAAGGCGTCCGGAGCGAGGTTGAAAAAAGAACACTAGCGTGGGCAGACAGCCGCCCTTTTATGGGCTAGAAAGGAGGTGGTCCTGGAGGGGTCAGGGGGGGTGGAGCTGACCCATAGTAGGCTGACATGGGGAGGTCCAGGAAAGTGAGTTATGGTCAAATTCAGTAAATACTTACCTACCCAATTTTTATTTATTTCTTTCAGGTACTTGTGTAACGCAGTCAATTTACGCAGCGCTTTACATATACATTGTACATTCACATCAGTCCCTACCCTCAAGGAGCTTACACTCCAAGGTTCCTAACATTCATACATATTAGGGAGAATTTAGACAGGATCCAATTAACCGATCCAATTAACCTACCAGCATGTCTTTGGAGTGTGGGAGGAAACCGGAGTACCCGGAGGAAACCCACGCAGGCACAGGGAGAACATGCAAACTCCAGGCAGGTAGTGTTGTGGTTGGGATTCGAACCAGCAACCCTTCTTACTGCTAGGTGAAAGGGCTATCCACTACACCACTGTACCCAATCTATTGCTTGCAACCTGCTTGCCCTTCAGACACTTGCACTACTAGGAATGTACGCACTGCAACTACTCTTTAATCTTGGCCCTGGTGCCTGGGTCTCCAAAACTCGGGTACCTAGCAACACTGCCAGCTCCTTTTACCTCTTCCTTCTCCATACTAATGTTAAAGCACTACATACTTTGCTAATTTATGGAGTGGGTGTTTGGCTTCAAATGTGTATACATGTCGAGTGTTTCAATGTCCAAACAAGAGACCAACAATACTCACTTGCACAAACAAGAAGCTCCCAAATACTTTCTTCCTCTTCTGGGTTGCTTTGGCCTTCAGTGTGACTCGAGTCAGGGTATTTGACATCTGTGCTGAGTCCAGGAGTCAGATTCCATGCCTCCAAAACAACATCCTGGGTGAGCTCACCACACTTTTCTCTAAAAAAGAAACAATACACCATTCATTAAGCCACCCCAAGCCCCATCTGTTTCTAGCATCCATTTTGCTTCATTAGTTGACCAACCTTGCACTTGGTCTGCTGTCAATGTTTGCTCCTGACTTGTTGACTCCACCATGCTGCACTATGGTTGTTTTCCTGTAAAAAATGCATAGAAAAGGGATGGTGATGTCATTTTACCGAGGGAAAACACTGGACAAGTGCCAGCATTTAAAAAGTCCAGCAGTTGCCCCCCACACCTCTTGTCTCCTATGGGAAAGGGGATATATGATGATTATCCTAACAGGCATGACTCTGTGTGACTGTGATCCTCAGGCCCTCATCTACCTATGTCCACACTGGCAAGGCACTGATGAGGCAGGCAGCAACCAGAAAGTGTTCTTTACCCCTTAAGTTCTGACCTAAGCCCAGGGCCTTTGGCCCACCTAAAAGCACCCCTGTCGATGGCTATATGAGTGTGTTTTAAGTTGTAACTTACGTATTTGGGGGGAAGATGCCCTTGTTGCCTCCTTTGTTGGGGTCCGAGCGAGGGTAGCCTCCCTTCGTGCATTGTGGTGGCTTGGCTGGTGCCTCCCTTTTTGGTGCCTCCCTCTTGAAAGAAGATTAAAAACTTTGTTACAATAATAAAGAAATGTCTAAAAACATGACCAAATAAGAATGTTCATATCTGCTTTATATTTACCTTCATCTTTCGAATACCAAGTCATACAAAGATTTTAGATAACCTTTATATATAATTCTCTAGAGCTACTTGGAGAAAACATATATAGACCGCTAATTTACACATATACATATTGGTTGGATACAAATATTGCGTACTTTTTTTTTTTATGATGTATGTACTCCACCTGGTCTTGCTCACAAGAGATCAGACTATTGTTTTATGGTTTGGTCCTTTGATCGTTCCACCGAAAAATCACTCTGCAAAACAGCGATGACCACCTCCAAAATGCTGTCCTTTTGGCTGTTGGGCCTTTCGTAATTGCGCAGCTTGCAGTCATAATCGTGCTTCTCTAGGATGTGCACCATATCCACCATCTCATCCTTGCTCATGGGAGTTGCTTTGTGCCTCCTATGAGCTCCACCATCGCGGGGCTGCCTGGAATCCGCCATGTTGTCCCTCCCGAATATTCCGCCGTGTGTCGCATGCAGAAGACAGATGGTCACGCCCCAGCGTCATGACGCACTTAGAGCAGCGTTTCACGCATGCGCAGTGCATATAAAGCCATAATGCAAGGTCAATGGAATGGCCGTAGAAACAATCTTGGAGTAGAGGACGACCGATTAAAATCGCCAACACACGAAAGGAGCAAGAAAACTAAGGGACAATTGGAAATTGGGGCATAGGTGGTTAGTGGCCTATACTGCTTAGATTGAGGCCTAGATTGGGACCAGCTTATGAGTTAAGCCAGACATTGTTTTGATTCTGTCTTGCAGGCATCATATCATTTATCATGACAGATAAATTTACTACGCCTGATTTTTTTTGCCCCAATTAATTGACCTGTACCGGGGGCTGCCCTGTCTCTGGAAGGTCAAGAGTCGAGACTACTCAAATAAAATCTTAAGAAAGGCAGCGTTGGAGAAACTGCTTAAGTTGATGAAGCCTTTGCACCCTAGAGCAGACATCAGCTATGTCAAGAACAAAATATCAAACTTGAGGAGTACTTTTAAAAGGGATCTCAACAAGGTCATGGACTCAGATCTGGAGCATCAGCAGATGACATATATGTCCCCAGGCTGTGGTATTACCACAGCCTGCAGTTTTTGACTGACCAGACAGAACCAAGGCCATCGCTCTCTACACTCCCTTCGACATCTGCTGAGGCCACAGCTCCTGAGGTCCACACAGGTCCTGCTGCACAGGATGAAAATATGGAGGAGCCCAGCCTGACCCAGGCATAGCATTGTTGAACATATTTGTATCCAAAAATACGATAACGAGACATTATTACAATATTTCTGCCTTAACAAAGTGGTTTCCATATCAATAGACAGTAGTGACCAAAAATGATTGGAACAAGAATAAAAAATGCTGGGTTTAGAATGATAGTCATTTCTGTTTGTCCACATTCAATTTGCAACAGTGAGGAGATCAAAATTGTGTGTGATGACCAAACCCTAACCAAAAATTTAAATGTAGAATAATACTTGGCTATGTTTTTTACTTCAAATGACAGTTTGGGAGTAGGCAGTTACATTTAAAAAATATACTAGGTAAAGTTAACAAGGGACACCAACATAGTTGTATCTTTGATCTTAAAAACTACGGGATAATGGTGTTGTGGTAACTTGCCCAAAAAAAACTAAATCAAGCATAATAATAATCTTGATATCACTAGAAAAAAAAATCCTTTTAAAATACATTTGGCAGAACTCCATCAGTATCACCAGCAAAGCAGCTTCATTATTATCCCATTAAAGAAGAAGAGAATGTGCGCTGCATTTCGACATTTCATAATTTGCTGCGTCACGAATGTTAATTCTCCATTACGAATCCTAATTCGCATCCTATTCGCATATATGTGAACTGAGCCTTAGGACAGCACCCTACTGTTTAGTCAGTGACAGCAGGTGCACAGTAGCTTGTGTTGTCAGCGGTGCCACCATGACACAGATTTATTGAGCAGTCTGTTATTCCTGCACAGTATGGCGGGGGCATGGGTCCTTAGATAATGTATGCGTCAAGGCACTGGGCTTAATCACATTCATATACAAGGATGTAGGTGGTGGAAAGTTGCTTGAAGTATGCTTCTTCAACAGACATTTCTTATGTTCTTATATTTTGTAAAGGGGGCTTATATCTCCACTGTAGCTCAGACCTAGTCAATGTATGTTCTGTTTAGTCTTTTAGCATGCACTCGGGTCTTCATATAGTTTTCTTTAATGATATGTTTTCTGCATTATACGTACAGAAATGAACACAAGTATCTGAACCAACTAGATGGTTCATTTAACCTATAATATTACCCTGTTACATTGGCCACACGGGCTTTAGGGGCATTTGTATGTTCTTAGTTGATAAAGGAGTCACTAGGGTTTTTTTTTTTTAAACTGATATTGATTCTTTAAAATCAGTCCTGTATAGCTTTGAGCTGCTAACTTCTTATTTGGCTTTGGCCTTTTCCTGCTGCTTGGTCTCCTGCATTTGTTTTCTCTCTGAGAATTTAATATAACAGGGTCCACCATGTCTTTGATTGTCACCCCTGTAGGAGGAGAGGTCTCTGGGTTTTTTTTGTTTTTTTTTTTTTAATGCCCCTCCTTAGTCTGTTAAGTTCATGCTAAACATCTCATATTCTGTCCTAGATGATGATTTGGAAAATCCCAAGTGACTTATCAGTAACCCTATTTTCATGAGTCTTCCAGGACAACAGGATTCCCACCCTTGTGTTATGTTTTTTTTTTCTGTTTGTGCTTTGTTCCTGTTTCGTCCTTCAGTTCTTGTTGAGAACTGACCAGTTCAGCAGAAGGGTGTTTTGTTAAAGTGTATTTGGTGACCTGTTCCTGTTGGAGGAGATGCTATTTCTCATATATTGTAGAGCTGCACGATTAATCATTAAAGAAACGAAATCATGATTTTACCCCCCTTCCGATCTTACAACAGCATTTCCCAGATGTAAGGATTGAAGCGAGTTCTCTGCTCACTTCTGACAGCTGACAAAAAAATAAAATCCAGGAAGCCTGCCAAATTTATGACTTTGGAGATAGAGAGACATTGTAACATTTTATTCTTGGATCAAAGGAATGAACTTCGCTCTGTAAATCGGGTCAGTTTAACCACTTAAAGTGGGGTTCCACCCAAAAAACAAAACTACCTGTAAAAATTCTAAAAAAAACCCCAAAAAAACATTTGGATATTTTTTTTTTTTCACTTACCTCTAAATGCCTGTTGCTAGGTGGTCCCTCGTAGTCTGCCTGTCCCTTAGCCTGGGCTGGTGACATCACTTCCTCCTCGGCACAGGAAGGGCTCTTACGCTCTGCTCCCTCCCTCCTGTCAATCATCTGGGACCCATTACAGGTCCCAGGTGATTGAGCAGCCAATCACGGCGCCGCTCGCGCATGCGCAGTGGGTGCCAGGCTGTGAAGCCACAGCCCGGCGCCCACAGTTGAAATGCCGGCGCCGACGAGCGGAGGGGGGAGACGAGCGGGGCTTCGATCTCCCGCACCGATGGACCCAGGGACAGGTGAGTGTCTAATTAAAAGTCAGCAGCTGCAGTATTTGTAGCTGCTGACTTTTAATTTTTTTTTTTTTTGGATGGGCCCCCCTGGGTGTTACTCCTCTTTAAGGACTAAACCTTTTTCCTGACGCTTGTTGCTTACAAGTTAACCACTTCCATACCGCGCCTATTCTGGCACTCCTCTCCTACATGTAAAAATCATATTTTATTTTGCTAGAAAATTACGCAGAACCCCCAAACATTGTTTTTTTTTAACCACTTCAGCCCCGGAAGGATTTACCCCCTTCCTGACCAGAGCACTTTTTACAATTTGGCACTGCGTCACTTTAACTGCTAATTGCGCGGTCATGCAATGCTGTACCCAAACGAAATTTGCGTCCTTTTCTTCCCACAAATAGAGCTTTCTTTTGATGGTATTTGATCACCTCTGCGGTTTTTATTTTTTGCGCTATAAACGGAAAAAGACCGAAAATTTTGAAAAAAATGATATTTTCTACTTTTTGTTATAAAAAAAATCCAATAAACTCAATTTTAGTCATACATTTAGGCCAAAATGTATTCGGCCACATGTCTTTGGTAAAAAAAAAATGTCAATAAGCGTATATTGGTTTGCGCAAAAGTTATAGCGTCTACAAACTAGGGTACATTTTCTGGAATTTACACAGCTTTTAGTTTGATTGCCTATGTCATTTCTTGAGGTGCTAAAATGGCAGGGCAGTACAAACCCTCCCCCCCAAATGACCCCATTTTGGAAAGTAGACACCCCAAGGAAATTGCTGAGAGGCATGTTGAGCCCATTGACTATATTATTTTTTTTTGTCCCAAGTGATTGAATAATGACAAAAAAAAAAAAATTGCAAAAAGTTGTCACTAAATGATATATTGCTCACACAGGCCATGGGCATATGTGGAATTGCACCCCAAAATACATTCAGCTGCCTCTCCTGAGTACGGGGATACCACATGTGTTGGACTTTTTGGGAGCCTAGCTGCGTACGGGGCCCCGAAATCCAATCACCGCCTTCAGGATTTCTAAGGGCGTAAATTTTTGATTTCACTCCTCACTACCTATCACAGTTTTGAAGGCCATAAAATGCCCAGATGGCACAAACCCCCCTCCCCCCCAAATGACCCCATTTTGGAAAGTAGACACCCCAAGCTATTTGCTGAGAGGCATGTTGAGTCCATGGAATATTTTATATTTTGACACAAGTTGTGGGAATGTGACAATTTATTTATTTTTTTTGCACAAAGTTGTCACTAAATGATATATTGCTCACACAGGCCATGGGCATATGTGGAATTGCACCCCAAAATACAAAATACATTTAGCTGCTTCTCCTGAGTATGGGGATACCACATGTGTGGGACTTTTTGGGAGCCTAGCCGCGTACGGGGCCCCGAAAACCAATCACCGCATTCAGGATTTCTAAGGGTGTACATTTTTTATTTCACTCTTCACTGCCTATCACAGTTTCGGAGGCCATGGAATGCCCAGGTGGCACAAACCCCCCCCCCCCAAATGACCCCATTTTGGAAAGTAGACACCCCAAGCTATTTGCTGAGAGGCATGGTGAGTATTTTGCAGCTCTCATTTGTTTTTGAAAATGATGAAAGACGAGAAACTTTTTTTTTTTTCTTTTTTCAAAACTTTGTGACAAAAAGTGAGGTCTGCAAAATACTCACTATACCTCTCAGCAAATAGCTTGGGGTGTCTACTTTCCAAAATGGGGTCATTTGGGGGGGTTTTGTGCCACCTGGGCATTCCATGGCCTCCGAAACTGTGATAGGCAGTGAAGAATGAAATCAAAAATTTACGCCCTTAGAAAGCCTGAAGGCAGTGCTTGGTTTTCGGGGTCCCGTACGCGGCTAGGCTCCCAAAAAGTCTCACACGTGGTATTCCCGTACTCAGGAGAAGCAACAGAATGTATTTTGGGGTGTAATTTCACATATTCCCATGGCATGTTTGAGCAATATATCATTTAGTGACAACTTTGTGCAAAAAAAAAAAAAAAAAATTGTCTCTTTCCCGCAACTTGTGTCACAATATAAAATATTCCATGGACTCGACATGCCTCTCAGCAAATAGCTTGGGGTGTCTACTTGCCAAAATGGGGTCATTTGGGGGGGTTTTGAACTGTCCTGGCATTTTATGCACAACATTTTAGAAGCTTATGTCACACATCACCCACTCTTCTAACCACTTGAAGACAAAGCCCTTTCTGACACTTTGTTTACATGAAATTTTTTTTTTTTTTTGCAAGAAAATTACTTTGAACCCCCAAAACATTATATATTTTTTTAAAGCAAATGCCCTACAGATTAAAATGGTGGGTGTTTCTTTTTTTTTTTCACACAGTATTTGCGCAGCGATTTTTCAAACGCATTTTTTGGGAAAAAACACACTTTTTTAAATTTTAATGCACTAAAACACACTATATTGCCCAAATGTTTGATGAAATAAAAAAGATGATCTTAGGCCGAGTACATGGATACCAAACATGACATACTTTACAATTGCGCACAAACGTGCAGTGGCAACAAAATAAATACATTTTTAAAAGCCTTTACAGGTTACCACTTTAGATTTACAGAGGAGGTCTACTGCTAAAATTACTGCCCTCGATCTGACCTTCGCGGTGATACCTTTTTTTTTTTTTTTGCTTTTTTATCTTATTTTTAAACTGTTCCTTTCATTTTATTTTTTTTTAATCATTTTTATTGTTATCTCAGGGAATGTAAATATCCCCTATGATAGGAATAGGTAGTGACAGGTACTCTTTTTTGAAAAAATTGGCGTCTATTAGACCCTAGATCTCTCCTCTGCCCTCAAAGCATCTGACCACACCAAGATCGGTGTGATAAAATGCTTTCCCAATTTCCCAATGGCGCTGCTTACATCTGGCGAAATCTAAGTCATGAAATGCTCGTAGCTTCCGGTTTCTTAGGCCATTGAGATGTTTCGAGCCACTCTGGTCTCTGATCAGCTCTATGGTCAGCTGGCTGAATCACCGGCTGCATTCTCAGGTTCCCTGTTGACAGGAGAGCCAGAGAAAAACACGGAAGACGGTGGGGGGCATTCCCTCCCACTGCTTGTTAGCCGCTAGGATTGCTTTTACATGAAAGCCGACCACTGGCTGAAAAGAATGATACCAAGATGATACCTAAACCTGCAGGCATCATTCTGGTATAACCACTCAGTCGTGAATGGCGTACCTGAAGACAAAAAAATGGTTAACAATAAAACACAGTAAACGGTAAAGTATAAAAAATTGCATACCTGAAAAGCAAACATGATAAAACATAATAATTATAAAACATTGCAGAATAGAATACAGTAAAAAAGAGCAGAACAATAGAGAGAGAATAGAGAGAACAATAAAACGACAACTATTTTTTTAAATTTTATATATATATATTTTTTTTTTACACTTTTTTTGTAACTAACTTTTATAACTGTAACCGGTTTTCGCTAACACTGCGTTTTTGGGAACCCTAAACTGCTGGGGACGCTAGTATAGATCTGATCAGATATTGATCCGATCAGATACTATATCACTAAGGGAGGTGTACGGTGTGTGGGTGTTAGCGGTACTGGCGCTAACCTGACGCTGCCTGGGGCGACGCATATCACCGCCGGGCGATCAGGGGGCTAAACCTTTATTCGGTAATAAACGGCGGGTGCCCTGACACTATAAAAAATAAACGAACTAACCAGCATCACCCATAACAGTTATGCGGTGATCAGTGGTGAAAGGGTTAACTAGGGGGCAATCAAGGGGTTAAAACCTTTATTAGGTAGTATATGGTGGTCCCTGACGCTATAAAACGCTGACGGTGAACCTAAATATTTACCTCACTAACTATCGTCACCAGCGACACTAATACAGCGATCAGAAAAATGATCGCTTAGTGATACTGGTGACGGGGTGATCAAGGGGTTAAAACTTTATTAGGGGGGGTTAGGGGGGTATCCTAGACCTAAAGGGGGCTAATACTAACTGCCCCACCACACTAACTGTCACAAACTGACACCATGCAGTAATCAGAAAAAAAAAACTGCTTGGTGTCAGTGTGACGGGGGGGGGGGGGGATCGGGGGTGTATTGTGTGCCTGGCATGTTCTACTGTTTGTGTGTGTGTTGTTCACTCACATTACAGTCTTCTCTCCTCGGCGCCGGAACGGAAAATGCCGAGCCGAGGAGAGATGACATAATTTCCTTTGCTGCTGTTTACCATACAGCAGCATAGGAATGATTTCATTGTCCGGCGGCGATCGCGAGGGGGGGGGCACGAATGGGTGGCCCCTCCCTCACCTCCGATCGCCGCTGGACAACAGCCGACTGCCCGGGCACCGGGGGGGGGTCCGATCGGACCCCCCACCCACGGGAGGCAGATCACGTACTGGTACGTGATTCTGCCTGCCCTTGCCATTCTGCTGACGTATATCGTCGTGAGGCGGTCGGGAAGTGGTTAAGCAGACACCCTAAGGAATAAAATGGCGGTTGTTGCAACTTTTTATCTTGCACAGTATTTGCGCAACAATTTTTCAAACGTGTTTTTTTTGGGGGGGGGGGGACAGTTTCATGAATTAAAAAATAACAAAACAGTAAAGTTAGCCCAATTTTTTTATATAATGTGAAAGATGATGTTACGCCGAGTAAATAGATACCCAACATGTCACGCTTTCAAATTGCGCACACTCAGGGAATGGCGCCAAACTTCGGTACTTAAAAATCTCCATAGGCAACATTTTATCATTTTTTTACAGGTTACCAGTTGAGTTACAGAGGAGGTCTAGTGCTAGAATTGTTGCTTGCGCTGTAACGGACGTGGGGATACCTCACATGTGTGGTTTGAGCAGCATTTACATATGTGGGCGGGACATGTGCGTTCGCTTCTGAGCGTGATCTACCGGTGACATGGGCGTTTAAAAAAAAAAATATATTGTTTATTTTACTTTATTTTTATTATTTTTACACTGTCTCTTACTTTTTTCTTTTTGATCACTTTTATTCCTATTACAAGGAATGTAAACATCCCTTGTAATAGGAATGATGCGTGATAGGTCCTCTTTATGGAGAGATGCGGGGTCAAAAAGACCCCACATCTGGAGAGATGTGGGGTCGTTTTGACCCCGCATCTCTCCATAAAGAGGACCTGTCACGCACCATTCCTATTACAAGGGATGTTTACATTCCTTGTAATAGGAATAAAAATGATCCAAATAAAAAGTCCAGGCAGGAAAGCATGAGATCAAAAGAAAAATTCACGATCTCATGCTTACCAGCCGCGATCGTGAGTTTGTTTACTATCGTGGCCTGGACGTGACGTCGTAACGCTGCGCCCGGGCCTCTGACGGTCGTAGAGATGACTGGTGGTCTATGGTCGTCATCCGGCAGTGGCCGATTCTTTCTCTGGGTCCCTGATGGCATGGGAGAGCCCAGATAAGCACCGGATGGCAGCGGGAGGGGGGTTGTCCCCTCCCGTCGCCTGTAAGAACGATCAAGCGACGGAACTGCCGCTATGATCATTCTTATGGTGCACAGAATCACCAGCTGAAAACGAGGATATCTGATGATAGCTGCAGGCATCATTCAGATATTCCCACTGAAAGTCAAGGCCGTCATATGATGGCCTTAGACTGGAAGTGGTTAATATTAGTATTTTTTTTGCTAGAAAACTACTTGGGAACCCCCAAACATTATATATTTTTAGCAGAGACCCTAGAGAATAAAATGGCGGTTGTTGCAATATTTTATGTCACACGGCATTTGCGCAGCGTTCTTTCAAATGCAATTTTTTGGGAAAAAAATATACGTTTAATGACTTATAAAAAAAACAAAACAGTAGTTAGCCCAATTTTTTTGTATAATGTGAAAGACGATGTTACGCCGTGAGAATTGTGAGAGAATCGTGATCTTTATTCTAAGCACAAAAAAGTGATACTCGTTTTAGTCAGAATCGTGCAGCTCTAATATGTGGTGTTGGAGGAGTTACCAGTAAGTCTAACTCCAGATTTTAGCATTACAGTAGCCTGAGTCTGCTCACCCCAAGGTCCCTCGATTGCTTTATGCCGCGTACACACGAGCGGACTTCTCGTCGGACTGAACTCCGAAGGACTTTTCGACAGAGTTTCGATCACACCAAAGTCCGATCCTTTCGAACGTGATGACGTATGACCGGACTAGAATAAGGAAGTTCATAGCCAGTAGCCAATAGCTGCCCTTGCGTCGTTTTTGGTCCGTCGGACTAGCATACAGACAAACGGATTTTTGATAGGAATTTAGTCCGTCGAAAAGATTTGAAACTTGTTCTATTTCTAAGGTCCATCAGATTTTTAGACAGAAAAGGTCAGATGAAGCCCACACACGATCGAATTGTCCGACTGATTCGTTCCGTCGGACCTTTGATGCAGAAAAGTCCGGTCGTGTGTACTCGGCATAAGTCTGCTAAAATCTTTCCTCTCCACTCCATAATCAACTTATCAAATTAATAATTATGTTCTGTCCTATATGTACAGTGTGACACTGCTAGAGTCTGCAGTCATTTTTGACTGGACTTATGCTTTTATCAATTTGTAATAAAGCGAATTTGATTTTAATACAGTCATTTCACTTTGTTGCCTCTGACAATTCTACATCCCTTAAAGTCCTTTGTGAATAAATAAAAGGCTCTGCCCCCTAGGTGTTCCTTTTTCTCCTTTTTCACTCTTCATATTATATTATGTACTGTAGATGATGATATTTTAAAGTCTTTGTATTTTTACATTGAGGAACATTATGCTCAGATTGTAGACACTGCTTTTCACGGATTGGTAAACCCATGCCCATTTTTTTTATTTTTTTTGCCACATCAGTCAACTTTATCCAGAGACTACTTTCAGAATGATACTCATACTCATATCTGTCTCTTAATCTAGTCACATCATTGTGGCCTTTCAAGATTTTTTCCCTTTTTTTTTTTTTTTTTTTTAATTTTTAAAGGTAGTGTATTACAGTTTGCGTTTCAGTATGTAGATGGTAACAGTAGCCCCAAACAACAGATCTCATATCATACAACTTATACCTCAGAGCCAATTGGCCGCAAATCCTATCGTTACCATTATACATATTTATATGTTATTACTTTTCTCTTAATTAAACCCTCCCCCCACCCCCCTGTGACCCTCCCTTATTGGACCCCCATAGTACCCGGGCGCACCTAATGAACAGGGTCGGTTCTGTGCGTTGTTCTCTCTTATCTCTGAGTTATTCCCAGCATGGCCACGCCCCATTACTGAGGAAATAAGTACTCTCAGCGCTAAAGTAGCACTGATTGCGGACATGGCATTGCTTGGACCCACGGGTTCCACAACCTCACAAACTTGTTATAGTTGCCTGCCCTAGTATAGAACGTCCTTTCACTCCACACTGTGGAGTTGACTGTTCCAATCCAGTCTTCCGAAGTCGGGGGAGTTCTTGATTGCCAAAACTGTGCTATTAATTTCCTGGCTTGGAACAGACATCTTGCTACCGCTGTGCTCCTGTCTCTCAGCCCGTTGTTAACGTGTCCCAGCACACAAGTCTTGGGATCAAGCTCTAGATTAATTTTAAACGTATTTATTTTCTTTAAAATCTCGGACCAGTACCTGACTAGTTTTGGGCACCTCCATACCATGTGAATTAAGTCGCCTGTTCTTCTACATCTAGGGCACTCATCATTAATTCTGCGCCCGAACATGAAAAGCTTTTTTGGAGTATAATAAGATCTATGCAGTAACATCAGATGGGAGGCCTTTTGTGAAGGTGAGACCGACACCTCTGAACCAAATTCCAGGATCCTTTTCCACTCTGTGTCCGTTATCTCCCCCACATCGGCCGCCCATCTGTCCCTACCCCCAGGGAGGCCTACCTGCATATTTATTCGCTTTATTAATTGGGTGTATATCTCTGAGATTAACCCTTTAGAGGTCTCTGATTTAATTATTGTTTGTAGTAATGGAATCCTACACCATATGGGGGGTTGCCTGTCGAACTGCTTGCTCAAGGCATGCCTAATCTGTAAGTAGCTATAGAATACCCGATCTGGCATCCCGTACTCGTGCTTCAGTTCCTCAAAGGATTTCAGGGTATCCCCCACATATAACTGTATCAGCCGGCTTATCCCGCACCTTTCCCACAACTTGTTGCTGTCAACAGATAGTAATTCCTGCAAGTTCTTATTATTCCAGATTGGTGAATATTCTGAGGTTCCTTTGTACCCCATTATTCGCTTGGTTGTCTGCCAAACCCTAGTAATCATTTTAAGTGTCGGGATCTCTCCTTGTAGTGACTCTGCCTCCAGTGCTTCCACCAGTGAGCTATGTGGGCTTCCCTGTAAAATAATTTGGGCACTCTTACTTCCCCCTCCATCGGTGGCGCATCCGCCGAGTTGTTGTAGCTGGGCTGCCAGGAAATAGGTAAACGGATGGGGGACCCCCAGTCCCCCCTCCGTAGTAGGGCACTGCAGTTTTTGTAGACCTATCCTGGCCTGCCCTTTTCTCCATATTAATTCCCTAAAGAGGGATTGAATTTTTTGGAACCACTTCTCCCCAATCCAAACTGGGGAGTTGTGGAGCAAGTACAGCAACTGGGGCAACCAAACCATTTTAATCAGGTTAGCCCGACCCGCCACAGACAAGGGGAGTCTGCTCCAAATATCACATTTTTTTTTAAATTTTAATAGGAGGGGGGCCAAGTTGTCCTCAATGAACACACTAGGGTCCTTGGATAGCACAACGCCGAGATACTTCATTTTCTCCATGACTTTCAGTTGGGGCAGGCTCGTCGGAGTCGAGTTGGCCAATGGATCAACCGGCAGGAGCGATGATTTCTCCCAGTTAATGGTTAATCCTGAGAACTTTCCAAAATCCTCCACTAGCTGCATCACTTTCTCCAGTGAGGAAGTAGTGTCCCCTAGGAAAAATAGGACATCATCCGCGAAGAGCGCTATTCGCTCTTCCTCCCCTTTCCTATGGAATCCCTGCAGTTCGGGTGATGATCTCACCGCTCCTGCCAGTGGCTCCATAGCCAAAACATACAGCAAGGGAGACAAGGGGCACCCCTGTCTCGTCCCTCTTTCGAGGGGAAAACTTTCCGAGTAGTCATTGTTTAACTTAAGTCTTGCCTTAGGGTTTTTATAAAGAATCTTTAACCAGCCAATAAATACAGGGCCAAATCCTAACCTTTCAAGCACCCACCAGAGATATTCCCACTCCAGGCTATCAAAAGCCTTGGCAGTGTCCAAGGACAATATAGCTCTAGACCCTGCATTCTCGGCCGGTACCTGGAGGTTCAAATAGGCCCTTCTAATATTAGCACTGGTGGACCGACCGGGGATAAACCCTGATTGATCTGGATGTACCAGATTTGCAATACATTTGTTCAATCTGGATGCTAGCGCCCTCGCCACGATCTTTGCATCTGAACACAGCAATGATATCGGTCTGTATGAGGTGACTTCCAGTTGGTCTTTCCCCTCTTTTGGAATCACTGTTATGTCAGCCTCTGACATTGATAAGGGCAGCCTCCCGTCCTTGAACGACTGCTCCAGTGCCTTTAAGAGCTCCGGGAGCAGCACTTCCCCGTACTTTCTATAGATCTCCAGTGGCAAACCGTCCAGGCCGGGAGATTTCTGACCTGACAACTCCATGACAGCCCCTTGCAACTCCTCTAAGGTCAGGGGAGACTCCATCGCGCTCCTATCCCTTTCCGATAGAACGGGCAGATCCACCCCTTCTAGAAACCTGTCCATAATGCGCCGGTCCGACCCTCGGCGCGACCTGTACAGATCCTTATAGAACGCCGAGAAGATCTCTAGGACCGCGGTGGGATCAGAAGTGATCCCTCCAGCCGGTGTCCTAATTGAGAGAATGGCCGATGGAGATAGGTTAGATTCCGTTATAAGTGCAAGCATCCGGCCTACTTTCTCCCCTTCACCGAAGTAATTTTGTTTCTGGAAAAGTCTTTTATTCTCTACTCTTCTATTAATTACTTCTCTGTACACTTGTTGTCGGTTGAGCCAAATCTCCTGCTTTTCAGGGGTTGGATCCGCCACATATTTGCGTTTCTGATTCCATAGCTTCCCTGCTAGCCCTCACCTCCCATTCCCTCCCATGCCCATTTTTACTTCTGAAACACTCGGACTCTCCAAGATGCTCTCTTTATACCCAGTCACATTACTGACCTGTTGCAAAATGTTCTTTAAGCTTTTCCTTGTTAGTACCTTTACGTTGCCAGCTTTTTGTTGCCCAGTCCCAACTTTTTTGAGACTTGTTGCTGCCATCAATTTCAAGATTACCTTATTTTTTTTCCTTAAAATGGTATATTTTCTCAATTCAGCCCACTTCTGCCCCGAGCCTCTTTTTTACACTTGTGTTCAAGTTAAAATCATTTTTTTTTGCTAGAAAATTACTTGGAACCCCCAAACATATATAATATACCGTAATATAATATAATTTTTTTTTTTTCTAACACTCTAGAGAATAAAATGGCGGTCGTTGCAATACTTGGTCACACCATATTTGCGCAGCGGTCTTGCAAGCGCTCTTTTTTTGGAAATAATACACTTTTTTGAATTAAAAAATAATACGACACTAAAGTTAGCCCAATTTTTTTTTTTATTTATATCGTGAAAGATAATGTTACGCAAAGTAAATTGATACCCAAACATGTCACGCTTCAAAATTGCACCCACTCGTGGAATGGCGACAAGCTTTTACCCTTAAAAACCTCTATAGACAATTTTTACAATTTTCTACAGGTTACCAGTTTTGAGTTACGGAGGAGGTCTAAGGCTGGAAATACTGCTCTCGCTCTAATGATTGCGGAGATACCTCACATGTGATTTGAACACCGTTTTCATATGCGGGCGCTACTCGCATATGCGTTTGCTTCTACGTTCGAGCTCGTCGGGATGTCAAACTTTCAAAGTTTTTTTTTTTTACTTTTAGTTTTTTTTTTATTTTGACAGTTTTAAAAAAAAACATTTTGGGTCACCTTTTTAAGGGAAAAAAAAAAGGGATGACAGGACCTCTTAAATATGAGATCTGGGGTCAAAAAAGACCTCAGATCTCATATTTACACTAAAATGCAATAAAAATAAAAATTGAAAAAATACATTTCTCCTTTTTAAGAGCTATGGGGAGAAGTTCCGCCCTCCCATGCCATGGAACCGAACAGGGGCAATCTTCCCCTCGGCAGCCAGGCATTCACGGGAGAGGATGCGATCATCTCCGCCGCCACTGGTGGGTCTGGTAAGTGGTGGAGACGACCGGAGCGCGACGAAGGGGGGGGCTCTCACGCTGCCGATATAAGTGATCTTGCAGTGAATCCACCGTGGAGACCACTTTTATCTTAAAGAGAGAGGCACGCCACTAGCTGCTGCCATCATAACCCCGGTATTTAGCGTCAAAGTACCGACATACCTGTATGGCAATTTGCATGAAGTGATTAAACATTTGTTCTGTTTTCTATTGTAAATAAAATATGGTTTTATGAGATTTGCAAATCATTGCATTCTGTTCATGACACGCAAAGGTATCCAACCTGTTCAGTTAGGCTCATGAAATTAGAAGTAGTGCCTGGTGTTGTAAATCAAGGTTCTGTGAACTGAGAAACCCAAGACCAGTCATGTGAGATAGCTGAAGGTGAAAGTTGACCCCTTGTTAGAATATGAACATTGGTCATTGAAGGGGAGTGAGACCTCCTTTTGGGTGACATCAAATTACGCTCTTCTTGGTCTGTATTCTATTTCTGACTCCTCTCTGGCACACACGCACATCTTTCACAGGTCTCCTGTTGCTTTTCTGTCTGTATTGATCGCCTGTAGCTTCAAGGATTAGAACATTCATCTGAACCTAAATTATTTCTGCCTTTTTTTTTTCTGTCACGCTCATGCAGGCATTCATTTTCATACAGCCACTTGTGTTCTTTCTAAACCTTGTTTTGCCACTGTCTGGTTCTCTATTTGGACTTGTATCTGCCTCTGCTAACCATGCACCTTTCTGAGCTTTGTGGCTGGTGCAAGCACTTAAGAGCTTTTGTGCCTTTCTTTCTGATTAGCGGCATGGTGGTGGGGATCTACTTTATACTGGAGGCCATTGTTAACAGCGGACCTCTCTCTGATGAGCATTTCTATGATCGGATTGACCTTCAACAACCTAAAATCCCTTCATACCGTGGATTGAATCCAACTGTGTACAGCAGCCTCAGGTTGCCTACTGACATGAATCCTACACAGCAATTTACATTTGGCTTGGAACATTAGTATGATTGGGGTTTTCACTTGCTTAGAAATTAACTCTTGTGTTGCTGTACATTCAGGAAAGTTTTGCTTTGCTATTTGTGGTAAAACTTTCCTCCTGAGTCTATAGACCACTGCTTGATTTAACCCCATTCCGTCAAAGAACCTTGACAGCTTGTTTAACAGAAAAACAAGTGCTGTTTTGCACTATTAGTATGATAAAAAATGTGAGGTTATGATAAAAAATCCAAGGTTTCTTTTTGCTGAAATGTTCTGTGACTGTTTGTTGCACATCTATATATTGGAAGATGACACTTGTGGCCTTCTCCCACAGCTGTTCCTTTTGTCCTTATTTGCTAAGTTAACAGTCATTGTGGATTATTATGCTTTCATTCTATCTCTATTTTTATATACTTTTCACGTTCATCTATTTTCACCTCCTTGTAACTGTATATTTCTTGACAAACTTATCTCAATCAGTGTGAAGTATGAGGATCCACAAGCCGCAGATGGTCTTGCAGGAGCCCTGGATACTCGGCAGCAAAACACCGGAGCGGTATGTAATAATTCTAAACTTATCTGTAAAAGAATGTAACCCAGCAGGCCAGTGTTTTCATGAAATTTAGTCGATCGGTTATTCCTATCTGGTGTGGTTGTCAGTTACAGAATGTATTTTTTTTAATGCAAGAAGTGTAAGTACCCAAATTTGACCTGGTAACAGCTTCTTCTAATCCCTGTACAGCAGGGCTGGAGTGTGGGAGGAAGAAGCAGTACAAGGAGCAAGTTGGTTGATGTGTGGATAGGAAGTGACTAGATAAGAGAAAGCAGAGCGACACAAAGATGAGCTCATCACTGCACTACTTCTCCCTTTACTGGCCAATAACAGGCTGGGGCAGGTCCAGGATGACCTGCAATCTGAGGAAGTGTTTGAATAATGCTGAACATCAGACTGATGACATTTAGCACCTAAAAGAAAGTATTGCTAGAGTCATATCTGTATTGAAGCAGATTTTTTTGTTGAATATTTTAATTGTCGATTTGTATCTATTTGAATCTAATTTATTTGACTTTTTTTATCAATTTAACTTTTATATCTTAATCACTTGCCGACAGCCCTATAGCACATTTATTGGTACAGGGCAGCTTCGCAGCACAGGATCACGTGTGTGTGTAAATATAAATATATATGTGTGTGCGTGATCCTGCACTTCCAGGTATTGGGCGTGAATGTGCGCCGCTGGCGGCTCGCTCCTACTGTAAATTTACATAGCGGGAGCTGATGGGTCCCACGTAGACTATGTCAGCTGGCACCTGCTGATCTTTCTGTACACAGGCAGAATGGCAATTGTCATTCTGTCAGTACAGAAGGCATGGATCCTGTGTTCCTGTAAAGTTTGAACAGATCCATGTCTTCCACTAGTAAAAGCACCTCCCCCCCACTACACTGAAACACCAGCTAGGCCCACAGTTAACTCTTTGATCGCCCCTGCTGTTAACCCCTTCCCAGCCAGTGTCATTAGTAGAGTGTCAGTGCATATTTTTATCACTGATCACTGTATTAGTGTCACTGGTTCCCAAAAAAATTTCAAAAGTCAGGTGTCCCATTTGTCCGCCGCAAAATCGCAGTTCCGCTATAAGTCACTGATCGCTGCCATTACTAGTAAAAAAATATATAAAAATTACATAAATATATCCCATAGATTGTAGATGCTATAACTTTTGCGCAAACCAATCGATATATGCTTATTTTGATTTTTTTTTTAAACAAATATATGTAGCAGAATACATATTAGCCTAAATTGATGAAAAACAATAGATTTTAAATTTTTTTTTTTTTTTTTTTTATTGGAAGCGCAGAAAGTAAAAAATATATATATTTTTTTTAAATTGGTGGGGGTTTTTTGTTTATAGCACAAAAAATAAAATAAAAACAGAGGGGATGAAATGGCACCAAAAGAAAGCTCTATTTGTGGGGGGAAAAATAATACGTATTTTATTTGGGTACAGTGTCGCTCGACTGCACAATTGTCAATTAAAGTAATGCTGTGTCGCATTGCATAAAATGGCCTGTGTAATTTTTTCTTGTTTTTTTTACCATTCAGCTTGCAAAGCATTGCACCTGTGATCAGTAGACCCCGGCTACAATGTCAGGCTCTTACATACACTATAAACTAAAAAGGTGGTGATGAGTGCCATGGTAGTTTATTGAGAACTGTAAGCCGTCCACCATTATGGTAGACAGTATTTGTAGTTTGTTCATTCATAGATCACTGTGAATGAATGTCCCAGCTGTGTGGGTGGATCTCTGCACTGCCATGCTGTTTTAAAATGTGACAGTGGGTGGTGGGGAGAAGAACCCCCGCCACTATTACGGTGGTGGATTGGGGGGGATTCGTGGGGGTGCTACATTAGTAACATGTTACATGTTAAACCCTAAATTTGGGGGGTGAACAAGGGTGCTGCATTAGTAACATGCTACATGTTACACCCTAAATACAATTGTAAAATGTGACCTGTTACTAAAGGTGAACGTGTCCTTTAATTGTATAGTACCAGGCACAGGACTTGTATTTTTAGATAATGGGTTATATTCAGCTACCTCCAGTTTATTGGATACTCACAACCTGCTAGGGCTGCCCTCAGGATGCACCATACAAACTCGCCTGCTCTGCGAGACTCCAATGTTTTGCTAGTGTTTTTGGGTGATGGACTTACCATTGATTTAACCATTCAGTTTTCTCTAAAGCTTCTATCAAGATCTGATTGCTTACTGCCCTGGCCTTTCTAGCAGTTTTCGGATCAGTTCCCTTTTGTGTATACCTTAGGGGACTGTACCTGGACCCACTGCATAGGGCCAGCCTGTAATGTTTGCTTTGGGCACTGGATCCTGCGTTCAGCATTCACCTTGGCACAAAGTGCAAAATGTGTAGTTAGCTGCAGGGTGCGTTACAGGTCCAAAGCCATGTCCCATTTCTGTCATTCCCAGATCCTGAAGACCTCTTTCGGGGTATGCCCAATGTGACGCGCAAAGCTTGGACCTCTAATAGGCCAAGCATCATGCGTAAGGTAAAACAGGTTTCACTATGTATTTACACTGGGTCCTGGCATTTTTTGCAGTTCTGTAGGCAGAGTATATGGGTGTTTTTTACTTTATTGCGGTAACTCCTGTGATTTTGTCTCCATTTCTCGCGCCAGCAAATTAAACTTGGTTTTTTTTCCTCCTGTCCAGGTTCAGGAGGATGAGGCACCAGAGTCGAGCCCCCTGGATGGCTCGTCCTTGCCTATTTTTTTAGTCAAAAATGCACACAGTATGTTGCAGCACTGCTGCTGCCATCTTCTACAGAGACTCAGCCACAGAAATGTGGTCAGTGCTGGCTTATAGCAGCTTCTATATCCAAACGCACACAACCTTCTCCACACTCCATAAATGTTAGTACCCCTTCGGTGATGACCTCACTAAGCAATGGTAGATTACATTTGAAAGGGAGCTGAGACCAAAGGGCCAAATAGCATGCATTCTGCAGATGGCCTGCAGGAAACTCTAACCACCACTCAGGGCGATGTCTGTTCCCTTGCCCTGGAGCAATAGTCTATTATGCTGCTCCTATAATCTGAATTTGGTTCCCTCTCATGCATGCAACATAAGGCCTGTCTGATAAAAAACGATTTCTCTGCCACTATGTCTGAATTATTTGGGAACCGCTATGCAATTTTAAAGCCTTCGGTTCCAGAGGTCAAAACACTATGGGGACACTTGTGCGACACTGTACCCAAATAAAATTGTCCCTTTTTTCCCAGCAAATAGCTTTTTTTTTGGTGTTTTTTTTTTTTTTTTTTCCAAAATCTTTTTATTGGTTTTTAAAAAGAGAAACAAAAACAGATAAAGAGAACAAACAGTTAAACATACATTGGTCTAATATGATGTCTATGTGATCCTTGCAGGAATCACGCTGTCACCTTATTCATGAAAAATATATTATGAAATCAGTCATAGCGGTACAGTTTACTGGGTCATGAGGTGGTGCTATGTGTAGTTGTACATGGTAAAATAGCATATTGTAGATTATTGTGTACACCTGGCACCCGCTTGGGAGCTACTTTGTGATTGGGGTCTACTGAGAGGCCTCTGAAGCGGTGGAGGGATCTGCCAGCCACTTAGACCAGACTTTGCTATATTTGTTGGGGCAGCCTCTGTTGTCATATGTGTCTTTATACAGAGGTAAGCTATTGTTAATTGTTTCCACAGGGAGAGAGGAGGGGGGGTTGGTTTGCGCCAACTAAGGGCTATAGCTTTACGGGCATAGAACAGGAGCAATCCCACCAGTGTGCGTCCCGCCACCGTAGGAATTAGTTGTTCTACCAGACCTAGTATGCAGATTGACATTGATGGTTGTAGTGGCACAGAGGTGATTTGTGTGATAAAGTCCAATATCTCCCTCCAGTATCCGACAATTGCCGGACAGGTCCAGAAGATGTGGGTGAAGTCCCCAGGAGTCCCACCACATCTCCAACATCCGGGAGGGGAGTCGGGGTTCATTTTGTGTAGTCTGTGAGGGGTAAAATATGCTCGATGGACTATCTTGAATTGGATCAGGCGATCTCTCAGAGAGACCAGGGAGCTAAATGGGAAATCCCATATGTCATCCCAGTCATCGTTGTCAAAATTGGGGATGTCATGGGACCATTTAGATCTTAGCTTTTCCATAGTCGGGAGGGAGGTGACAGTCAGGTGGGAATATAATTGGGAAGTGGGTTTTTTCGCACAATCTGATCTAAGAAGGTCCTCCAGTGAAGATTGGACTAGTTGAGGAGGGGAGTTGGAGAATTGGTGACTGAAGGCATGGGAGAGTTGAAGGAATCGGAAAAAATAGGACTGTGGTATATTAAAATCGGAGTTTAGTTTCTGCTGTAAAACATATCCAATAAAAAAATTGGAAAAAAATCTAATTTCTTCATCAATTTAGGCCAATATGTATTCTGCTATACATTTTTGGTAAAATAAAAACCCAATAAGCGTGTATTGATTGGTTTGCTCAAAAGTTATAGCATCTAAAAAAAACTATGGGATATTTTCTATTTCAATGCTTTTATTAAAGTTGTATGGAAAAAGAGAGTATACAACTCGTATCCAAACAATAAAACAAAGATCGAGATAAGCTAAAGTCCCACAACACAGGTGGGTGATCAGTATCAGTATATCAATTACAGGCATTACCAAAAAAATAATGTATTGTCATATCAACTACAATCAATAGTTCGGGTGGTTCAGCTTGTGTCTATCAGGGCACTTGGAACAACCACGCAGGGGACCGAAGAAAAACAAAAAAATGGCTCAGCATCTCCATAACCCACCGGCCAGCCGACGTAGGTCACTAATGCTTTCAAAAACTCCATACCAAATAGCAAATATGGAAACCATATAAGTATAAATTAGAAAAGAGAAAGGGAAGAAAGAAAACAAGGAGGGGGGAGGGAAAACGAAAGAGGTCCGTTACGGGCCCACTGCCCCGATCTGCACTCTTCAAACGTCTGAGGGTTGGAGGTATTTAAGCCAAGGGTCCCAGACACAATCAAACCTAGCGGATCTGTCTTTCAGTATACTTACCAGCTTTTCATGTAACATGATCCATGTCAGCTTAGGTTTCATAACCGCCAAATCTACTACTGATTTCTTCCAGGCAGTTGCTATAGGGATTTTTGCCACAAGAAACCTGAAAGAGATATAAGAGTCTGGGTATGTTTAGGGATTTCAGGTAACGGCTCATTGAGGGGGGCCACTCTGGGGTTCTTTACTATGTTTACATGTGTCACCAAATACATCGGAGTATGAACGCTCACCTACTAACCTTGACACATGACCACCAGATATGAAACATCGTACTGGGCTGACCACATCCCCTAAAGCACAAGAGTTGGTGTCCGGATACTTTTTTGAAAGACGATCTGGGACAAAATACCATTGAGACAAGACAGACAGCCCGCTGTCACCAGAGCCATATTCATAATGCTCTTATAATGTCCTTGTGGACGAGGACCACCAATAAGATAATTTGATCTCCTCCCCTAAATCTCGTTCCCATGCCAACATATAGGGTAATTTTCCAGTCGGATAAACAAATAATTTGTAGAGCATCAAGATACACCCTCTCTGAGTCTCACCACGAAAACATCTAGACTCATAGACCGCATGTGTCGTAATATCCATAGCTTTCTGCACCGATCGCAGAAAATGCAAAATCGCTTGCAATTGGAAGTTCTCAATCGGAGGCATCTTTAACTGCTGCACAAAATAAGACGGGTCAACTACTGGATTTTATTATTTTTTACTAGTAGTAGCAGCGATCGAATTTTAATAATCTGGGGAACCAGTGACACTGTCACTGTACTAATGACACTGGCTGGGCAGGGGTTAACAGGGGCGACCAAAGGGTTAACTGTGCTTGACCAGTGTTTTTATAAACTGTGGGAGGTGCTTTTACTACGTAAAGACGTGGATCCTATTCCCTCTTTTGCAGAGACACTGGATCCATGCCTTCCCCCCTGTCAGAGTGGCAATCTTCCTTGTTTACATAGGCAGATTGCAGTTCTGTCTCTCTGGCTGATGATCAGTGGGTGCTGAAGGACATTGAGTCTGCGGTACACGCTGATCCGCTCCCGCTGTGTGTAATCACAGCAGGAGCGAGCCACCAGCGGGGCCAATTTGCGCCCCCTACCCGGAAGTGCAGGATTGTGGGTAAATATACATGTAGTAAAACTGCTTTAGGTTGCCAAGTGGTTTAAAAGAAATAAAGTGTATCTAAAAGCAGTGGCGGCCCATGCATTATGGGCGCCGCCCCCCTGACACCTCCCCCGCCCTCCCTATTCATGTACTCTGCCCCTTTCAGGACGCCGGACACATGAAATACTATGGCGGGGGGGGTGTATTTTGAAACAAGTGATTACAGCCAGAGGCTCTAATAGGCTTCAGAATAGGGTGGGCTCGGGGCGCAGAGCACTGTGTCCGATCCCACCCTGTTGTGTGGCATAGTGAATGAATTTTGACTATTTTTACACGAACATTCCTCCCTGCCAATCAGCAGGCAGGTCAGTGAGACCTGTCTGCCGATTGGCCAAAGCATTAGGCGATCCTATTGGATGCCTAACACTTTGGCGGAAGAGGAGACACGGAGGAAGCCTGAGGAGCCGAGCGGACACAGGAGCCACAGCCGCCACTTCCCGCCACTACAGAAGAGGAGGAGGAGGAAGACCTGTCACTCGGTAAGTGCCCGGCCGTAAGGGGGGGGGGGTTTAGTGAAGTGACAGCCAAGGCTGCATTTGATGGGCACTGGTGGCTGCATATACTGGGCACAAGTGGCTGCGTGTGATGGGGCACAAGTGGCTGCGTGTGATGGGGCACAAGTGGCTGCGTATGATGGGGCACAAGTGGCTGCGTCTGGGGCACAAGTGGCTGCATATAATGGGCACAGTGAGGCTGCAATTGATTGGGGGGGTCAGTATTTTTCAGTTTGTTTGCGCCCCCCCAAACATTTTGAGCACCAGCCGCCACTGTCTAAAAGCAAAACCCTTTTCCCTTTTTTTTTGTTTTTTTTTTTTTTGTTTTTTGTTTTTGTTTTTTGCATTTTTTGTTTTCGGATAGCGCGGAGAAGGATTCAGAACACCTGTCAGGTTTTTTTTTGCTTTCTGTGCCCCTTTTGGGGAGATTCACCCTATCCATTTGTCCTAATCAAAACTGGTCTTATAGAGTCCAGTCTACCTATAAATATATAATGGACTAGTGTATAAAGTGATGAACCACAATACACTTCCCTAGTGTGGTGTAACCTCCACTTGGGACACTGTAAACCTAAAGTGCTAAAAATATGTGTACAGCAAATTGTCAGAGATAAATAACATTGAATCATGCATTTCAAACAGTGACATTCATTGAAATAGTGAATAAAAATGATCCGCCTTAGTGACTAGGCTTCAACATATTCTAAAAACGATAAGCCAGATGAAACCAAAAAATATTAGTGATGAGTCCACAATATATTTGTGCCAAAAACGAAAAAGAGAAGAGTTTCCAAAAAGTGAGTGTCTCTATTTCATAATCCTGTGCCGTGCTGTCCACCACACCTCAGTGACATATATCCACTCCCTTACGGATGGCAAACTCACCAGCTGTTGAGGCCTTACACTCGCGTGTTTGGCCGGACTAGGCTTTAACCCACTATCATGGGGGTTACCATGTGAGCACAGTCATCCACTGCTCAATGTGCCGAACACCATTCATGAGATGAAGGTTCCACATAAAGAATAAAAAATGCTCCAGATAGTGTATTAACGTTTTAAAAGATTTAATTACAAACAAACTAAAACCAATACACTCACATGATCCATAAAAATAAAGGGCATGGTAACTCCACAGCAAATCACAGCAGGCAGGGTAAATGTAATCGCAGCACTTCACAGCAAGCAGGATAATGTAGTAACACATGCAGCGAAACTTTAGGGTCATGGCTAAGTCCGTATGACGAAACATGTCGGGCGTGGCTACACGGCAATCCCTTACTAACATTTGAGTGAGGAGAGTCGGCGGAGTGAGCGGAGGTTGTTTGTGAGCAGCCAGGAAGCGCCAGCAGCGAACCGGTGAGGTGACCCGCAGGTTTTCAGGCTCCACACTCCCTGGGTCCGCCGTGACCGTTTAGTGGTTCTAGTGTCTCTAAAGTTTCGCTGCATGTGTTACTACATTATCCTGCTTGCTGTGAAGTGATGTGATTACATTTACCCTGCCTGCTGTGATTTGCTGTGGAGTTACCATGCCCTTTATTTTTATGGATCATGTGAGTGTATTGGCTTTAGTTTTAGTTTGTAATTAAATCTTTTAAAACGTTAATACACTATCTGGAGCATTTTTTATTCTTTATGTGGAACCTTCATCTCATGAATGGTGTTCGGCACATTGAGCAGTGGATGACTGTGCTCACATGGTAACCCCCATGATAGTGGGTTAAAGCCTTGTCCGGCCAAACACGCGAGTGTAAGGCCTCAACAGCTGGTGAGTTTGCCATCCGTAAGGGAGTGGATATATGTCACTGAGGTGTGGTGGACAGCACGGCACAGGATTATGAAATAGAGACACACACTTTTTGGAAACTCTTCTCTTTCTCGTTTTTGGCACGAATATATTGTGGACTCATCACTAATATTTTTTGGTTTCATCTGGCTTTTCGTTTTTAGAATATGTTGAAGCCTAGTCACTAAGGCGGATCATTTTTATTCACTATGTCAATGAATGTCACTGTTTGAAATGCATGATTCAATGTTATTTATCTCTGACAAATTGCTGTACACATATTTTTAGCACTTTAGGTTTACAGTGTCCCAAGTGGAGGTTACACCACACTAGGGAAGTGTATTGTGGTTCATCACTTTATACACTAGTCTATTATATATTTATAGGTAGACTGGACTCTAAGACCAGTTTTGATTAGATCACTCTTTAGCAAGAGTGTATTGATTGGTCTTTTCATTTTATCTACAGTATTAGGCTTATAGCGCCACTATTCATCCACAGGGTGTTTTTCAGTTTTACAAATATTTTTCAGTTTAAGTGGCAGCTCACAGGTGTTTTGATTATCCTAGGCGCAGTGGTGGAAGGACAGGTGTGGGCACCAATATATATTTTTTCCTGGCCATCCGCAGTTTTTAGTATCCATTTGTCCTGTTTACTGTAATAATCGAAAGTGAAAGGAAATCTCAACTTTAGGGTTTACACCAGAAGAGTACCTTACTCTATCCAAAATGAACAATAAAATGGTTTTGCCTTTAGTAACACTTTAAGGACGCTGTTGATAGGTGCCTGAAAGCCATCTTAAAGACCACCTTTTGATCTTTTAGCTCTTGCCTTGCAGCCAGCTTTTGCTGCTGTGTCAATGTTCCAGACTTTTGTTAACTGGAGACGACATATGAATAGAAAAAATAACATGCTGTGCTAAACATACATATAAATCATGTGATAATTAGTAAACAGCAACATCATGTGCATATACAATAATAATGAATCAGTACACATCTGTATCAAACTTACAACCGTATTCATAAAGTCATGGGGAAACAAATTATAATGTCCCAAGCTAATAAATATTTGATTGTGGAGAGCACTAGGTTTTTTTCCTTGTCTTTTTGAGTTAAGATCAAGCTTTTCAGCGACCTTCTCCTTACCCTGGCTTTAAAGGCACATGTACAGTGGGGACGGAAATTATTCCGGCCCCCTTAAATTTTTCACTCTGTTATATTGCAGCCATTTGCTAAAATCATTAATGTACATACAGCATCCCATATTGACAGAAAAACACAGAATTGTTGACATTTTTGCAGATTTATTAAAAAAGAAAAACTGAAATATCACATGGTCCTAAGTATTCAGACCCTTTGCTCAGTATTTAGTAGAAGCACCCTTTTGATCTAATACAGCCATGAGTCTTTTTGGGAAAGATGCAACAAGTTTTTTACACCTGGATTTGGGGATCCTCTGCCATTCCTCCTTGCAGATCCTCTCCAGTTCTGTCAGGTTGGCTGGTAAACGTTGGTGGACAGCCATTTTTAGGTCTCTCCAGAGATGCTCATTTGGGTTTAAGTCAGGGCTCTGGCTGGGCCATTCAATAACAGTCAGAGTTATTGTGAAGCCACTCCTTCGTTATTTTAGCTGTGTGCTTAGGGTCATTGTCTTGTTGGAAGGTAAACCTTCGGCCCAGTCTGAGGTCCTGAGCACTCTGGAGAAGGTTTTCGTCCAGGATATCCCTGTACTTGGCCGCATTCATCCTTCCCTCGATTGCAACCAGTCGTCCTGTCCCTGCAGCTGAATAACACCCCCACAGCATGATGCCGCCACCACCATGCTAAACTGTTGGGACTGTATTGGAGAGGTCATGAGCAGTGCCTGGTTTTCTCCACACATACCGCTTAGAATTAAGACCAAAAAGTTCTATCTTACATAGTTACATAGTAGGTGAGGTTGAAAAAAGACACGTCCATCAAGTCCAACCTATGTGTGTGATTATGTGTCAGTATTACATTATATATCCCTGTATGTTGCGGTCATTCAGGTGATTATCTAATAGTTTCTTGAAGCTATCAATGCTCCCTGCTGAGACCACCGCCTGTGGAAGGGAATTCCACATCCTTGCCGCTCTTACAGTAAAGAACCCTCTACGTAGTTTAAGGTTAAACCTCTTTTCTTCTAATTGTAATGAGTGGCCACGAGTCTTATTAAACTCTCTTCTCAGACCAGAGAATATTATTTCTCACCATCTTGGAGTCCTTCAGGTGTTTTTTTAGCAAACTCCATGCATGTGTCTTGCACGGAGAAGAGGCTTCCGTCGGGCCACTCTGCCATAAAGCCCCAACTGGTGGAGGGCTGCAGTGATGGATGACTTTCTACAACTTTCTCCCGACTGCATCTCTGGAGCTCAGCCACAGTGATCTTTGGGTTCTTCTTTACCCCTCTCACCAAGGCTCTTCTCCCCCCCGATAGCTCAGTTTGGCTGGACGGCCAGCTCTAGGAAGGAGGGGGAGGAGCTTCATTCCACACGTCACCCGCTGCCATCTCTTAGCATGTTCGTATCAGAACATGCTGTTTTATTCATTTACATTGCTATAGTGTAATACTTGCGCTTGTCAGCGCTACTTCTTTATATTTTAAGTAATAGTTTATTTAGGGAGTGCACTTAGAGCATCTTTTACTTGGGACCGTTGCAATTTTACAACACTGTCATATTGGTAACCAACACTTGCCGCACTTTGCTACTGGATCGTCATTCCATAGTGCTAGAGTAGGCATCCTCAAAGCTGCATTGGAGTGTCCGTTCATCCCTCAGTGGATACATGCGTTTATGACCTCCTATCATAAGAGGTCCACCTGATCTGGTAAGCGCATTTGTGTGTCTGTGGTGGAGGACATCGTCACCAATTTTTACCGGAGAATTTGTTCCCCTTTCCTTCACGAGGGATCCACTTTATCTATGCTTTGGACATCAGTCCCTTCATTTTGTTATGGACTTTCTTAATATTTTGCGGTGCACTCAAATTTTTATATTGAGCTCTAGGAAGGGTTCTGGTCGTCCCAAACGTCTTCCATTTAAGGATTATGGAGGCCACTGTGCTCTTAGGAACCTTAAGTGCAGCAGAAATTTTTTTTAACCTTAGCCAGATCTGTGCCTTGCCACAATTCTGTCTCTGAGCTCTAAATGCAGTTCCTTTTGACCTCATGATTCTCATTTGCTCTGACATGCACTGTGAGCTGTAAGGTCTTATATAGACAGGTGTTGGGCTTTCCTAATCAAGTCCAATCAGTATAATCAAACACAGCTGGACTCAAATGAAGGTGTAGAACCATCTCAAGGATGATCAGAAGAAATGGACAGCACCTGAGTTAAATGAGTGTCACAGCAAAGGGTCTGAATACTTAGAACCATGTGATATTTCCGTTTTTCTTTTTTAATAAAGCTGCAAAAATGTCAACAATTCTGTATTTTTCTGTCAATATGGGGTGCTGTGTATACATTGAGGAAAAAAATGAACTTAAATGATTTTAGCAAATGGCTGCAATATAACAAAGAGTGAAAAAATTAAGGGGGTCTGAATACTTTCCGTCCCCACTGTATGTGAGATCTTACTGAGTTTGAGGTCATCTTTAGAAGGTGAGAGTGTACCCTTAGGGGTGGTGGTGGGTTTCATCCGACCACAAGATTTGATCAATAAATGATTTAAAGGAACATGATCTTTTATATATGGGACACAGCAATCTGGTGGTGCGCTGATTACAAAGAAGGATGATGCTATAGTTTCACGTTCATCATTGTGTTTGAAACATTAGAATGGTTTTCCACAAACTTAATGAACACTGTCAATAAGTTTGATACAGTTGTGCACTGATTCATTATTATTGTTTATGCACAGGATTTTGTTTGCTAATCATAATAATTTATAATTTTTATATGTATGTTTAGTGCAGGACATTCCTTTAATTTTAGGTGTTGATTTGTATATTGGAATTTGCACTTAACGCTTGCAGATTGATTTTATTTACATATCATACCTTGTGCTCAAGATTCTTTTTTGTGATATTAATAGAGAACATGAACCTGCCTTTGAGGACCCTACTTTCTGAGAACAATTACAGCTGATGCCATGAAGATTGTTTTATGTTGACACTCTAAAGAATGTAATTCACTAGGTCTCTAGAATGTACCTTATCTGTGCATACGCACTGGATTTTGTGGCCAAAAGCTTGGTCCTTAGAGTCTTCTATGCACACCTTTTGACGGCAAAATCTTATTTGGGAAATTCTTTGATAAATTTATCAAGGAAGTCACTGGAGAATGATGTCTTTACTCCATAAGAAGTAGCATAAAGCTGGCCATAGATTGATCAAATTTAAGCTGCTTCAGCAAGGACTGGTTGAATTTGGATCAGTGTGTGACTGTCCCTGTTTGACAGAAGATGATCAGAATAGTAGGAAACTTTTTTCGACCAGCAGTTGCAGCCACTTATCAATGTATTCAGACAGCACCAGGACCTGCTATCCGATTACAATGTCCACCATCCACCTTGTTTGTGTAGATGGAGGAGTCTGCCTGCTGGCTGAACAAACGAAAAACTACTTCTCTATGGCCAACTTTATTCTACTATTCATATGGCTACTACTTCTCAGTGAAAGAGTTCTTTTCACTCTTCCCAGGCATCTACTTCCAAACCAAGGCTTAACATTTCTTTTCTTTGTAAGCCCTGGACTCTTAATTTTGCCAAGCCTGCCCACAAGCCCTTCTCACAATGAAGGGGTGGCCACACTCTTAGGAGTCGGGCGATCTCTTTTGTTGTTTGCACCAGTCTGGATCCAAGACATTCCCAATCTCTGGGTCCCATCTGTTGTTTTGAAAAGGGTACAAAATAGTTTCTATCTCTGCCCCTCCTAGCTTTTTGGCTTCCACTCTTGCAGGTTCAGCCCAAAAGGTAAATTTAATTGCTGCCTTGCACCAACTTCAGGCACAAGAAGTGATTGCATCAGTTCGTTCGAAAAATAGTTTTAAGTTATCTATTCATTATTATTATTCCGGATTTATATAGCGCCAACAGTTTGTCCAGCGCTTAATAAAATGAAGGCAGACATTAGTTACATTACAATTTGGTACAAGAGGATTTAGAAGGCCCTGCTCATTAGAGCTTACAATCTAAAAGGGAGGGTCAATTGATACAAAAGGTAATAGCTGTGCAGGATGAGCTGATGGTGAAAGTAAAACAGTGTATTAGATGCAGGATAGGCTTCTTTAAAGAGAAGGGATTTCAGGGATCGTCTAAAGATGAATAGATTAGGGGACAGTCCTACATATTGGGGTAGGGAGTTCCAAAGGATGGGAGAAGCTCTGGAGAAATCCTGGAGGCGAGCATGGGAGGAGGTGACGAGAGCTAGAGCGGGAGGTCTTGGGAGGGCCATAGAGAGCGCTTGGTTGGTGTTTTGAGACTAGGTTAGTGATGTAGCTGGGGGCAGAGTTAAAGCAGAGTTCCATCCAAAAATGGAACTTCCGCTTTAAGGGAAGGTGACCCCCTGACATGCCACAATTGGCATGTCATTTTTTTTTGGGGGGGGGGGGGGGGCGCATACCCTCTTTTTAGAGGGTTCCAGCTCCCACTTCCTCCTGGCGCACTGCGGCACCGGAAGGGAGATCACCTTTCCTCCCCTCCCTCTCAGCAATCATCTGGGACCCGTCACAGGTCCCAGATGATTGCCCGGCCAGTCATGGCGAGCTGCGCGGCTCGCACATGCCCAGTGGGTGCCTGGCTGTGAAGCCACAGCCGGGCGCCCAGAGTTACAATGCCGGCGCCGCAGAGAGGAGGCGGAGTCGAGCGGGGCTTCGTTCCCCCACATCGCTGGACCCTGGGACAGGTAAGTGTCAGATTAGTAAAAGTCAGCAGCTGCAGTATTTGTAGCTGTTGACTTTAATTTTTTTTTTTTTTAAGCGGCACTCCGCTTTAAGGATTTGTAAATTGCTAGTACTTTGAATTTCATTAGTTGGGTGGGTGGAAGCCAGTGGAGGAACTGGCAGAGGGGTGGAGGACACTGAATGGTTGGTAAGGTGGATGAGTCTTGCAGTGGCGTTCATTATGGATTGAAGGGGGGATAGTCTATGTAAAGGTAATCCAATGAGGAGGGAGTTGCAGTAGTCGCGGCGAGAGATAACGAAGTAGTGATTTAGAAGCTTTTGTCGTGTCATTGGTTAAAAAGGGGCGTATTCTCGAAATGTTGCGGAGTCTAAGGTGGCATGATTTGGACAGGGATTGGATGTGGGCCTGAAAATACAGTTCAGAGTCTAAGGTTACCCCTAGAACCCCGGCATGTGGGGGTGGACTGATAGATGTGCCATTGATCTTGACAGAAGTCAGGGGAAGGGGCACGTGGGGGAGGAAATATTAAGAGCTCAGTTTTAGGTAGATTCAGTTTGAGGAAGTGGTGTGACATCCAGGCTGATATCTGTTAGTAAATCAGTGATGCATGAGGAGACTGATGGGGTTAGCTGAGGGGCAGAGAGATAGATTTGGGTGTCATTGGCATATAAATGGTAGCGGAAGCCATGGAAGGCCATCGGCTGACCCGGGGAGGACGTGTTGATCGAGAATAGCAGAGTGAGGTGAGATAGGTAAGATTCGAACCAACAGAGAGCGCAGCCATGGAGACCAAGCAAATTTAGTATTTTGAGGATGAGGGGGTGGTCAACTGTATCAAAGGCAGCGGAAAGGAGTAAGAGTATGGAATAATGACCATTGGTTTTGGCTGTTAGTCGTTTGTGAGTTTGGGGAGGGCAGATTCTGTGGAGTGCTGTGGGCGAAATCCAGACTGAAGGGGATCAAGAAGGTTATTCTCAATGAGGTGGCTGCTCAGTCAGTTGTAGACTAAATGTTCAAGTAGTTTGGAGGCAAAGGGGAGTAATCAGATGGGTCTTGGGGTGTTAAGTTTGGGGTCCAGTGAGGCCTTTTTTGGTATAGGAGTGACTAGCGCATGTTTTAGAGGGTTGGGACAGTAGCCAGTAGAGAGGGAGAGGTTGAAGATTTGCGTTCGAGTGTAGAATAAAGCCAGAGGGTGACTGCAGTATTTGAGAAGCAACAGGGTCCCAGAACCAAATGGGGGTATCTGCCCAATACTGGACTTAAAATCGCTAAACAGATTTGTGTACCAAAATTCTGGATGGAATCAACAAGCTTTGTCATTGATTTTTTCAGACCAGAGAAATTTCTGGCATCAGTAGACATACAATATGTCTATCTACACATTCCCATTTTCCCCCATGCCAACATTTTCTTCATTTTATTGTGGAAGACCAACATTTCCAATTTGTACTAGCACTCAAGCTCTCCTCTGCATCCCAAGTGTTCACAAAAATGCTTGCCCTTCTGTGTCTCCTACAAACCCAGGGCATTAATTTCACAGATAGTTCCTTCAATATAAACCACATTAATAGAGTGAAACATATTTGAAGAAAAATATATACATTTTAAATCCATTCAAAATGTGCATAGATGAAAACAGTCCCAATCAAAAGTGGCATCCACCGTGGTGTAATGAGTGCCAGAAAGCTTCTATATTCACCACATGGGCCATCACCAGTAGTTAGATGGACTCTTGCCAGAATCTATGGACTTTATTACAGAGTCAGGCCTGCAAACAAAAATCTACTGTTCGATGCTGAGACCCAGATGGTTACATTTGATCCTCAAGATTATATTGGATATATATGGCCACGATGATGATACGAGATTCCTCATAGAATCAAAACAAATATGCCCACATAGTGTGAATCCATAAAACACGTTTAATAAAAGTAAAGTGCAAGGCTACTCACATGATGATCATAAAAACAGAGCTGTGTATACAAAACATAGTAAACAATTCCAGAGATTGTGTACAAGCATAGCAACATCACGTGCGTTATCTCAGTCCAAGTTTCATCGTAACTGACATCAGGGGCATTACCACACCGCAGGTTGCCACGCCAAATAACTACCATTTCAGTAGGGAAAGTGATGCCCTAATTGCCAATCAAACAAATCTGTGTCTCTCCAAAGATGTCCGACCTTATGTGCCAAGCCTCTTTCTGATTCAAAATGGCCGAAAGATGGCTAAGCCTCTTTCTGGATCTAATATAGCTGAACAGCCGGAGGATAACCTAGCCTCTTTTTTAATTTAAAATCCAAACCTCATGGTGATTAGCAAGAAGGCCAAGCCTGTTTATGGATCTAGAATGGCCGAACAGTCAGAGGATAGCCTAGCCTCTTTTTCAATTTAAGATGGCTGAACGGCCAGAGTCCAAGCCTCGTTGTGGTTAGCAAGATGGCCGATCGATGCCCAGCATGTGTCCCACCCCACTAACTAAAGGAGATATATCTCAACGGGCCAAATAAAACACCCACAGTAATAATCCAGAGGGGACCTAGCACCAACTGATGGCTGATGCAATATGAGAAAACATTGGACCTTAATTAAAAATGTTCTTGTATAAATATTTATACAAAATAAGATCTCACAACGTGCCACAACCCTAGATCTTATCACTGCGCTACAGAGAAACCTAATATAAATAAATAAAGCAACCACTTTAAAGGAATGCTGAAAATAAAATCTACCAAACATGACCTTAAGGTAAATAGTGGCACTGAACACACAATAATGTGAATACACATATGTTTTACACAGCCAGTGAATAGTAGTGCATAAAAAATTAACCTAAAAATAGTCCATAATAAATGATGTCCAATAATGGATAAGTAATCCATGATAGAGGTCAGTTGATTGAGTGACTTGACACCACACCACGTGATAGAAAACGTGTCTCCTCTTCCCCAATTTGATGTACACTCACCGATACTATTTGCCTCACACTCTCATGTTCGAAAAAAAGAGCATTGCACCCCTCAGGGTTGTGGATATCCCATCAATATATCCAAGCATCTGAAGACCAATAGGAATCCATAATATGTAAATGAAAAAGAACTCCAAATAGTGCAATAACGTCAAGAAAACGTCATTTGTTAGAACCACAGACGCCTAATGGTAATGCACTTACAAGAAGGCAAAATAAAAAGTGCATTTGTATGGAAAACAGACCCCGGGCATTTCCCAGTCACGGTGGACAGAAGGATGGGCACCGTATCTCACCTGACCAACAAGCCAGTACACACGGAGCATCATTTCCGGTTGCCTTATGTTCCGACTCGTTTTGTCATTACGACTTTGTCCTGGAATCCCAGGACAAGTCACTCAATTGGTGTCAAGTCACTTAAATCAACTGACCTCTGAAACTGAAACATTAGGTAGGCACACAGTTAACCCTTTGATCGCCCCTGATGTTAACCCCTTTCCCAGCAGTGTTATTAGTACAGTGACAGTCCATATCTTTAGCACTGATTAATGTAATAATGTCTCCGGTCCCCAAAAAAGTGTCAAGTGTCAGGCGTCCGATTTGCCTGCTGCAATATCACCAGTCCTGCTATAAGTAGTTGATCGCTGCCATTGCTAGATGCTATAACTTTTGCGCAAACCTATCAATATATGCTTATTGGGATTTTTTTACCAAAAATATGTAGCAGAAATTGTCGGTCATTTTTTTTTGTATATAGTGCAAAAAATAAACGCAGAGGTGATACCACCAAAAGAAAGCTCTATTTGCGGGGGAAAAAGGACATAACGTTTATTTGGGTACAGTGGCACATGACCACGCAATTTTTAAAGTAACCCAGTATTGTATCGCAAAAAATGGCCTGGTCAGGAAGGGGGGTAAATCTTCCCGGAGGTGAAGTGATTAAAATAATCTGCAATTTATGCATTCTTATGACTACAGAGATTTTGGAGGTAGTGATGCCTCTGTAAGTAAACCTGGAACTTTTACACAGTATTTCAGTAATCTGTAATATACGGAATGATGGGTTGTGATGCAGCTCACTAAATACTGTGAGCAGATAATGCATAATAGTACAATGTTGTTGTAGTCTGTTCAGATATCATCAGTAAGAAGGCAAACAAATTTTCCTCCCTAGATTTTTTTTCATCAAGAAGAACACAACTATCAGTCCCTCTCCACATGCCAGGGTCTTAGGCATAATACTAGACTCTGACCTCTGCCTTCAGCCTCAAATCCAGTCGCTGTCCAAATTTTGCCGCCTTCACCCCCAAAACGTTTCCAGAATACACCCCTTCTTAACCAAAAAGCTACTAATTTACTCTTGTCTCGACTATTGCAACTCCTTGTTGTCCTTACTCTACACAGACTGCCTCTTCTTCACTCCATAATTAATGCTGCTGTCAGACTAATTCAACTTGCCAAACAGTCAGCATCCGGCACTCCCTCCACTGGCTTGCCCAACAAATAAAATTCTAAATCTTAACATACAAAGCCATCCGCAACTCTGCCTCAAGCTTCCCCACCAACCTTGTCACAAAATATCACCAAATCGTCCTTTTCACTCCTCCCGAGACCTGCTCTTTTTTTTTTATTTTATAACGGTAAACTTTATTGAATGACATACACCGTTATACAATCAAGGCATATGTACAAGATACATAACATAAAAATAAAAAAGGAAATAAGAACAGAGAAAAATAAAAATTCAATGGCACAATACAAAGTGATGTTCAGTGTTAAGAAAAACATATCAAAAGCAGTCAAGCAATTGAGACATATAATCTACATTGCACAGCATGAGAGCATGGATAGTAATCCAACAGGCAAAACAAAATCATCCAAGTCCCCAATACATATAGTGATTAGGATGGTCCCCCAACAATAATTAATCCCATGTTGAGCAGAGGAGGGGGGCAGTAAAGTAAGGGGGGGGGCAGAAAAAGCTAGCAAAAATGTACTCAGATTCACCACCAAGGAGTCATATAGTCAGCTCCCTGGCCTTAACCCATGCCCCCAAAGCTTATTGAACTTTTTAGGACAATTACGTCCAAGATAGGTAAGTTTGTATAGGGGCAACACCCAGTTAACAAGGGAGCACCATTGTGATATCATAGGGGGGTTGGCTGTTTCCAAACCAAGAGAATATACTCTAGCATAGTACAAGGCATAGAACAAAAACAAACTCTTGTAATGGGAGGTGTTTAATATGTCACATATCCCAAGCAAGAGAATCAATGGATCCATATGTACCGCCATCCCACAGATACCACCTCACACCAAAATGACTGCAGAGTAGGGCGAGACCAAACCAATATGTATAAAGGTACCAAATTTCCGCATTCCATTTGGGACATGTGGGGTCCAGAAGGGATAAATCGTAGAAAGGCGGAGCGGGGAGTAGTATACTCTGTGCAGAAATTTAAGCTGTATCCATCTGTCCCTAGCAGAGATCATGAAAGGGAGATATTGCTGTATGCTTTCTTCCCAGTCTCCACCTGTTAAGGTGGAAAGATCACCCTGCCACAAATCACAGAGACGGGAGACTTTAGATGTATCTGCTTTGGCAATGCACTGGTACAAAGCTGACAGTGGTTTGTTGAGTTGGTCAGTTAGCAGCAAGCTCTCAACCGCATGGGATGCCAGCACCAGTGGAAAGGTAAATTGGGATTGAGCTGCGTACCGGACCTGTAAATATCGAACATACATGACCTGCTATTGGGTAAGTGGCACCAATTTCTAAGCCCATCAAATGTTAGTAATTGTCCATGGAAAATAATGTCCTGCCACACCTATATGCCATAGCGCACCCACAGGGACAGATCTGGCACAATTTGGAAATGGGGCAGTCAGTCAGGGATTACCCCACAGCAGAGTACGAGGTGACAGTTCTTCCTCCACACCCACCAAGGATTCCACCCGTCTCCACACTTGTAGAGTAGTCTACATAGGTTTGGTCACATTAGGGTTGGACCGTGGCCACGGAACACTAGATTGCTTGGTTCAGCAGAGCTGCTTCCTAGTCCACTGCTGGGTTGCTGTGCACCTGAGCAAATCACCAACGGACGGTGACAAGTGTCACCGCCCAATAATAATTTTGGAAGCAGGGAAGGGCCAGGCCACCTAGTGTGAGAGGGATTTGCAGAGTGTTCTTGGCCACCCGGGATGTACTGCCCGCTCAAATGAAGGAGGTTATCACTTGATCACGTTTGTTACTTGAATTGAATTCCAGGATTTGCTTGTCTTCAGCTGAGAGAGCATGCAATAATTTAAGACTTTACATAAAGTCTCAGAAATGTTTTTTTAAGGTCTTCATGTTATATAGTTTAAATACCATATCATGGGTATATTGTTTATCATTGTATAAGAACATGTTCCACACTTCTGTTTTTTGTTTTTTTCCGGAAAAAAACAAAAAAAAGGCTTTGAAAAAATGGGAAAAACATGTTTTCCCAATTTTTTCTCCCCCACCCCCCCAGGCCTTCCCATCTCTAAATGTATCCAAGTGGATCTATTGAACAACTTGGGTACAACCAGCCTGTTGTTTTTTTTACATGCGATTACTGCTGACTGCTAACGGTAATCAAGCACATTAACTGTGCAAGAGGCATTCCCCATCAACACTGACTTTGTTGATGGGGAATTGAGTGATTAACTTTCCTTCCACTTGAATCATCTATGGGCTGTTCAGTTAGTCTGCCTTCAGACAATCACTGAAAACCCATCTCTTTAAGGAAGCCTATCTCACCTCTACCTAAACAATTACTTTCTACTTCTTTCTTCAACTTAATTTCACAGTTATCACCATTTTTTAATATTACTTTCTTTGCCGTTTTTTGATTGTAATCTCTCATGAGCAGGGTCCTCCTATCACTTGAATTGCTTTGTAATTGTATTGTCTCCCTTTATATTGTAAAGTGCTGCACAAACTGTTATAATTCACAAACTGTAAATAATCACTAAAGGGAAGCCATTTAATTATCTGTACGAAATATGCAGGAATGCATAAAACATTAAAAGCCGGTATTAGTACTTTTCTGTTGTGAAAATGAATGTAATGTTAAAGTTGATCTGCATGTTTTAATGAAATTTTAATGGTTTGTGTGGACCATGCTGATCCAAAAAAACTGCAGCAGCTGCATACATTGCATGAACTTTGTATTCATAGAATACAAAGCTTCCTGTGAATGGCTCAGCAGCACTTGGCTTTCCCATTGTTACGGGAATAGGAAAGCAAGTTCCATCCCGCTGCTGGCACACAGCACTGTGTACTGTATGTATATACATACAGTTCAATCAGCGGGCACAGCTGCTACATCGGTTAGTGAAGTAGCTTGGTCCAAACAATTTCAAGTTCACTAAAACTATGAGATCAGCTATGAGCATACATTACATTAAGGGCAATTTACATGCTTCAAAACTTTACCGAGTTTTTTATCTTCAATCTTTTCCTTTGTATGTATGCACCATAAACCTGACCATGTTTCATATACATTTGATTCTGTCTGTAGTCAGACACTAGAAAATACTAATCATTTGTAGTTAGTGTTGTCAGACTGACTTTTCCATTTGCACGTTATTATGCCTAATAGCTATGAACTTTAATATAAAATCAAAAATAAAGACATTTTTTCATCCTACCAGATTCCAGCATCTCAAAACAACTTTATGGAAGATATTGAGAAATGGCTTTCTGCAGAGACTGTAAGTTGTTCGATCTTAACACGTGAATAACCGCTTCAGACGCTAAGCCTTCACAAAATATTTTCTTAGATAAATACAATGTTTTATTCCTATGTGTTAATTTTTTGTAACGAAATCTAAGGACTGTTCTCTTTCGAACCATGTGTTGCCAGGCTGAATGTACACAAACTGATCGAGCAACTTGGGTACCACCAGCCTGCCGGAGTTTACATGTGATAATTGCAAGCAGCTGTTACAGCCGCTAGCAATAATCAGTGTTCTCCTGGCTTCCCCGGGCCAGAAGAACACAATGGCTCAGGTGGAGAGATACCCCTATTAACACTGTTTTCATGGGGGAATTGAGGCTTACTCAAAGCAAACAATTTGAGTTGAAGTCCCCCGTGTTGCCAGCTTATACAAAGGCAACACCTGGTTCACAGCTGACCTCCAGGAAGCGACCGAAGGAGGCTGAGAGGATTTCCAACAAAGGAGTATCTCTTTTCGTGCATAAAATGAAGTATAATAAATGAACAATGTAACATATCTATTTAGGTGGGAGTCATAAAAAACATTTATTAGAATTGTTGGGTCCAGCCCGAGAGTCAAACCACACACCAAATTACAATCTGAAGCAACCTGCGTCCAAAACAACTGCAGGGACAGACAATACCACACCATGTGGAAAAAAGAGGCCCCTGAGGCCTGGCATCTCGGGCATTCTGAAGACAGAGGGGTAAATGGTCGCCAGACGTTGAGGGGTATAATTCACCCTGTGGACAAATTGTAGTGACCTAAGAGCCCAAACAGTCCTCCCAGTTGGGCAACTGGCAGGCTGCCTTGAGCTCGGGGAATGTCCGCAGATGACCCTTCACCACCCCCTCGAGAGGCCCACACACTGGGGTCTGGGATTGTGCGCATGTGCGAGAGAAGATAGAGGGTATGCCTCCATAGAGGGATGTGGGGGGAGAATGTCAGGGTACCAATTTTTAAAGTGGAACTTAAGTTGGAAAAATAAACTGTTGCTAACAGGCAGTGTCTCTAATGTAGAAAAGACATGTAATGCCTCTTCTGCAATAATCACACCTACCTGCTTGTTTGCCATACCCTGTAGAATGTACACTGAGCTGTACATTTGCGATGCAGTTTACATTCCAGCACACTGCCAGTGTGCAGGGATGACTGCACTCCTGTGCATGCATTCAGCATCGGCATCCAGAAGAAGCTGGGTGGAAGATGCCAGCACAAATGCCGTTGTGGGTGTCGGACTGCTGGAAAAGAGGTAAGGATTACTGCTTGCACTTTAACCACTTCAGCCCTGGAAGCATTTACCCCCTTAAAAACGAGAGCATTTTTTGCGATACGGCACTGCTTTGCTTTAACTGAAAGTTGCGCTGTTGTGCGACCTTGCACCCAAACAAAATTGAGGTCCTTTTTTCCCACAAATAGAGCTTTCTTTTGGTGGTATTTGATCACCTCTGTGGTTTTTATTTTTTGCACTATAAACAACAAAAGACTGACAATTTTGAAAAAAAAACAAACTATTTTTTACTTTTTGCTATAATATCCCAAAAATTATATAGAAAAAAGAATTTCCTCAGTTTAGGCCGATATATACTCTTCTACTATTTTTGGTAAAAAATATCGCAATAAGCGTATATTGATTGGTTTGCGCAAAAGTTATAACGTCTACAAAATAGGGGATAGATTTATGGCTTTTTTATTTTTTTGAAAAAAAGTTATTAGTAATGGCGCCGATCTGCGTTTTTTTTTTTTTTTTTTTTTTTTATTTTTTTTTTTTAATCGTGACTGCGACATTGCGGCGGACAGATCAGACACTTTTGACACTATTTTGGGACCATTGACATTTATACAGCGATCAGAGCTAAAAATAGCCACTGATTACTGTATAAATGTCACGGGCAGGGAAGGGGTTAAACACTAGAAGGGGATCAAGGGGTTGAGTGTTCCCTCAGCGTGTTCTAACTGTAGGAGGGGGGGGGGGTGGGCTCACTAGAACATGACAGGGATCACTGCTCCCGATCACTGTTAGATTTTACGCTCTAATGAGCAGGGCCCTCTGATTCCTCTTGTACCAAATTGTAATGTAACTGTAATGTCTGCCTTCATTTTGTTGCTGCGCAAACTGTTGGCGCTATATAAAACCTGTATAATAATAATAATGTCACTGGGCAGAACAAAGAAATGCCTTGTTTACATAGGCTTCTCCCCATTCTGCCTTTCCGTGCCATGATCACGGCCACCGGCAGACATACAGTCCACACTGGCGCGGCGTGCGCTCCGCTAGCCTGCGATAACGGAGGGATGTATGGGTACGCCCATTCGGGCAGCCATACCATTCTGCCAATGTACACTGTCGTGCAGTTAAAGAAGTAGTGCTGTTCTACTTTAAATCTGGTGATCTGGCCAGCAAGTCTTTTATTTTTCAACTTCCTATAAAAGACCAAGCAGCAAAAGTATCAGGTATAGCACTGAATAAACATGTTACACTGGCAGGAGTGCTTATAAATGGTTAACTTTACTATTTATGTAAGATCTTTACCTTAAAGGATAAAAAGATTTTTCTGTAACTGCTTAGTGTTACTAAACCCAAAACAGTAAAATCAGTCTGTATACAGTGCCTTGAAAAACTATTCATATACTTTGAAATTTTCCACAATTTGTCATATTACAACCAAAAATCTAAATGTATTTTATTGGGATTTTATGTGATAGACCAACACAAAGTGGCACATAATTGTCAAGTGGAAGGAAAACGATAAATGGTTTTCAAAATTTTTTACAAATCTGTGAAAAGTGTGCCATGCATTTGTATTCAGCCCCCCTTTGCTTTGTAGAACCACCTTTTGCTGCAATTACAGCTGCAAGTCTCTTTGGGTATTGTGACAGAGAGGGGCTCTGTCGCTATAAGTTTATAGGAAAAGGTGACCCAGGAGTCTCATTAAGGGTTAATGCAAGGTTCAGAACTAGCATCTCTCCAAATTTGGTAGGTTTGAATCAGAACATTCAATCCTGGGTCCAGGTGTTGCTAGATGCCTGCCAACTGGCTCACTACACAGGTGTGCAGGGTCATTATATAGTCAGGTCTGAGAATTGCTCAAAGCTCTCATTTTGGCGACAGCTTTCAGTTTGGAGAAGGAAGGTCTCACTGGGTCAGGGGGCCCCAGCAAGAAGCCACGAGACAGAGGTCTCATTGAGGGGTCAGAGGACCCAGCCACAAGCCAGCAGGTCTCGGTTCCAGGATTTAAGTCAGCTCCTATCAGGGGTGTCAGGAGAACCCCAATCCCTAGGCCATAGGTGGGCCATACATCAGGGCGCTGCAACTGAAGGCTAGAGAGCCAAGTGTGCGCGAGAGCTGAATGACAGTCAAAGGACTGGTAAGAGGAGCAGCACTGCTGCCAACACGTAAGCCAGGTGGCTTGGTATTTTCATTAATTCATGTTTTGTGTAAGAAACCCCTGCGTGGGCAACTGGTGTATAAGTAAACTTTTCCTTTACTCAATAAAAGTGGGCTGCCACGCCCTAAAACTACAGTTTGTACTGGCACAGCTCATTGTAAATGCACCTGCTACTTGAGTTTTTATTCACCCCAAACTCACAGTATGTCCCTATCAGTTTTGCATATCTAGAGTGAAATTTTTGCCCATTCTTCTTTGCAAAATAGCTCATACTCTGTCAGATTGGATGGAGAGCATCTGTGAACAGCAATTTTCAAGTCTTGCCACAGATTTTGACCGTGCCATTCTAACACCTGAATATGCTTTAATCTAAACTATTCCATTGTAGCTCTGGCTGTATTTTTAGGGTCGTTGCCCTGCTGGAAGGTGAACCTCTGCCCCAGTCTCAAGTGTTTTGCAGATTCTAACAGGTTTTCTTCTAAGATTGCCCTGTATTTGGCTCCATCCATCTTCCCATTAATTCTGACCAGCTTCACTGTCCCTGCTGAAGAAAAGCATCCTTTTAACATAATGCTGCCACCAGGGGCCGACTAACAACTCATGGGGCCCCCGGACAATAGAAGATCATGGGGCCCCCTGTGTCGTTTGTCACAGAATTTCAGCAGGTCAGAGCACAGGAGGTCAGGAAGGCACACTAAATGGGGAGCAGCAGAGCACATTATGGGGCACGTGCACATTACAGGGGGGGCGGCAAAGCAGGGCACATTATGGGCTCATCACTGGGCACAGGGCAAATCATGGGGCACACAGTAGGGCACTTCACATGGCACATAGCAAGGCACGGGATACATCACAGGGCATGGAGCCTACAGTGGGGCACACAGCAGGGAACATCATGGGGTACACAGCAGGGTATGGGGCACATCACAGGGCATCAGGGGGTACACAGCAGGGCACGGGGCACATCACAGGGCGTGGGGCACATCACAGGCACACAGCAGGGTTTATTATGGTGTACACAGCAGGGCACATGGTGCATCACAGGGGGCACAGGGCACATCAGGGGGTACACAGCAGGGCATGGGGCACACACAGTAGGACACATCATAGGGCACATTAGGCAACACAAAGCAGGGCATGAGGCACACAGGGCACATTAGGCAATACAAAGCAGGGCATGAGGCACACAGGGCACATCAGGGGGTACACAGCAGGGCACATCACAGGGTATGGGACACATCATGGGGCATACAGTAGGGCACATTAGGCGGTACACAGCAGGGCGCATCACAGGGCATGGGGCAAACAAAACACATCAGGGGGTACAAGGCAGAGCATGGGGCACATCATAGGGCATGGGGCACACATAGTGGGGCACAAATGTGTGTTTAGGGTGATAAGGCGTGACGCCAGTAAATTATTAAATAATCATGATGCGTGAAGCTGCCCCTTTTTTAAAGCAGATAAACCACTCAAATGTGAATTAATACTGAAATAAGTGTGGCGCTACCTCAACTCCATACGAATATAAAAATATAACTCAGAAGGAATATGGGAGAAATCGTAGCACAACAAGCTAATACAGATGTATAAAGGCATGACAAAAGTAGCAATGCCCACTCACATTTGAACGTCCTATATGTCAGCACAAACATGTAGAGCTTAGGTTGAGTCCGCACGCCGTCCTGCAGGCCATGACGTGCGTTCCAAACCTGCCCAAAGGTTGGAAACCAGCAAGACCAGATATGACGTCAGTAAAAAGCGGACAAACCGCCTCTGACGTCAGTAAACAGCCTCTGTTTGTCCGCTTTTTACTGACGTTGTATCCAAGCTTGTTGGTTTCCAACCTTTGGGCACAGGGGCATGTGAGACAATATATGACATGGTCAGATGAACATGTATGGAAACCCGTTTTTAGCTATTTCTGGGATGTATCAGTGCCGTAAGCCCCTCTGCAAGACTTGCAGCTTTGTGACACATGGCCAGAAAGAGTTTCACGTCAAAGGCAAAACATACCCAATAAAGGGTTTCCATACATGTTCATCTGACCATGTCATATATTGTCTCACATGCCCCTGTGGTCTATTCTATGTAGGGCGCACTATCCGGCCACTACGGAAACGGTTTGGCGAACATCGCCGTTTAATTGAAGGTGGACTAGATAACCATAGTGTCCCCAGACATTACCTTCACACCCATAACAAGTCCACGAATGGCCTTAAAGTATGGATTATTGAGGCAATGCCAAAAGATCTCCCCGCTGCTGAACGTTACCGACGCCTATGCCATAGAGAAATGTATTGGATATTTTTATTAAATGTTTTAGCCCCCGGAGGGTTAAACGAAGATTTTGAAGTTAGTGCCATACTTTAATATGACACCTCCTCTCTGTAGATAGTAATTTAGGCTCCTTCAGAAATCCTCATTATTATCCTCATGTGAAACCCCCCCCCCCCCCATTTTAAACAAATTTTTAAACGATTAATTATTGATAGTATCATTGTCATGTATGTTTCCCTTTATGGTCTGCAGCTTAATATTGACATCACCTTGCCTGCTCTCACCGTCCACATTCTGTTATGCGCATTGCAGGCTCTATGACTGGTTACTGTCAGACACTTTTATAGATCTGTCTTTTATTGTTCTAAACTCCTTTTCTTAATATATTCCACTATTACATTTCTCCGTTTTTTAGAATGTTTTGTAGAATGGTTTTAAGAATGCTGTTGCAGGTATCCACTTGTTCCCTTTTATTCATATGCACAAAACGGACTCATCATTATTAAATAAAAATTCCTTTGCTGCCCCCGCCCCCCGGCCAATCCACTGCCAGTGGGTGTGTATATATATTCTTCTTAGTCATCAGTATGGCCATAGGTTGAAAAAGGAACGATTGATGGTTCCGAAACGCGTCCCTTATTGGTGACTTTACATCCTCGCCCAGGCTGTTTGTTTGCGGTTCAGGCTGGTTATCGAGCCGCCCAGTGGATGACATCACTTCCGGGTTCGCCGTCTTTCCAGCTGACGACGCCGGCCTCACAGCGGCTTCCTGTGTTCCACACCACTGTGTACAGTGACCACATCCATCCCCTCTGAAGGCTTCCTCTGACCGCAACCCCTTCCAATGCAGCTTCAATTATGATGTGCCTGATTACCACTTCCATTCTGTAAGTGTTTTTAACCCTTTTTGGGGCATTAAAATTGTTAATCTTCTGCACTTAGAGGCGCCTTTGTTGTTTCTTTGTTTAATTCACATAGTGGGGCACAAAGTAGGGCACATAAGGAGGTATATAGCAGGGCATGGAGCACATCACAGGTCATGGGGCATATCAGGTGGCACACAGTAGGGCACAAAGCAAAGCACAGGGCACACAGCAGAGTACATTGCTGCTGCAGTGTCCCAGCACTGAGATCCTCCAGACTCAGCACGGTGTCCCGGGGCAGCCATCAGAAACCCCCCCCCCCCCCCCCCCCCGGGTCTGACCACCAACATTCCCCAGGGCCCCGCCCACTAGCCATCTCACCAAATCCACCCACTGGCGTACACATGTTGCAGCCGCAGCAGGAATTATACACCCTGTCACACTTACCAGGTGTAGCATGCCAAGCATGACCCATTCAAGTGAATGGGCTGCTCTGCAAACACCCTGCAACTGTATGCAATGCATTCAGTTACAACATGCTAGTGTGGGATCCAAGGGGTTAAAGCAGGTGGTGAAAAGGCAATAAAATGCCTCCTCACCACCTGCTTTAGCCCCTTAGTCACTGTACTGCACAAGGATGTAGGGTGCTTGCAGAGCAGCCCTAGTCACTTGAATGGGTCATGCGTGGCAGGCAATATACCAGTTAAGTGTGAGGGTGTATAATTCCTGTTGCAACATGTGTACAGCCCTGGCCACTGTAGTGGGGTGGTAAAAAAACAGGCTTATGTATGGGGGTTTTACCACCCCCAAACTGCAATCGTAAACAAGTCCTTACTGTCCTGAGCCCCCATCATAGTTAGCTTTTAGGGGACGGTGTGTGACGGGGACAGAGAGGGACGCATTAAGACGGGCACAGGGAGGGACACCGATGACCGAGAGGGACGCAGTACAATGAGGACAGGGGTGGACCCTGAGGACAGAGAGGGACACAGGGGACAGAGTGGGGTGCAGTTCATCGAGGGACGCAGTGCAACAAGCACAGAGGGGGTCGCCAGGGACAGAGAGGGATGCCGTGTGACATGGACAGAGGGGGACATCAGGGACAGAGAGGGATGCAGTGCAACAAGGACAGTGAGGGATACCAGGGAAAGAGGGATGCAGTGCGACGAGGACAGTGAGGGACAGCAGGGACAGTGAGGGACACAGTGCGACAAGGACAGAGAGGGACGCCGGGAACAGAGAGAGATACAGTGCGACGAGGACAGAGAGGGACGCAGGGAACAGAGGGATGCAATGCAACAGGGACAGAGAGGGACGCAATGCAACAGGGACAGCGAGGGACACTGCAGACGCGGACAGAGGGGCACTGGGGGGGTCAGAGAGGGATGCTGGGGGAGGGAGGACACGGGGACATTGTAGTGTGGGGGGACACACGGGGGTATACTGTGGGGGTGACACCAGGGAGGGAAGACACGGGGATACTGTGGGAGGGGGACACGGGGATGAGCACACAGTGGGGCACTGGAGGGGGAGATGACTCGGGGACACTGTGGAGGGGGAGGGGACTCAGGGGGACACTATGGGGGGGTACACAAGGGGACACCGGGAGGGGGGGAACACACAGTGGGACACTATGGGGGAGTGGGGGAGCACACAGTGAGACACTGTGGTGGGGGGAGAGCACACGGGGATACTGGGGGGTACACAGGGGAACACTGGGTGGGGGTGGAGCACAAGGGGGACACTGGGGGGGAGAGCACACAGGGGGGACACTGTGGGAGGGGTGGAGCACAAGGGGGACACTGGGGGGGAGAGCACACAGGGGGGACACTGTGGGAGGGGGGAGCACACAGGGGGACACTGGGGGGAGAGCACACAGGGGAACACTGTGGGGGGGAGCACACAGGGGGACACTGGTTGGGGGAGCGCACACGGGGATACTGGGGGGCACACGGGAACACTGTGGGGGGAGGACACAGGGGGACACTGTGGAGGGGGAGGGGACTCAGGGGGACACTATGGGGGATGAGGAAGAGCACACAGGAGGACACTGTGGGAGTGGGGGAGCACACGGAGACACTGTGGTGGGGGGAGAGCACACGGGGATACTGGGGGGGGAGAGCACACAGGGGGGACACTGTGGGAGGGGGGAGCACTCAGGGGGACACTGGGGAGAGAGCACACAGGGGAACACTGGGGGGGGAGAGCACACAGGGGGACACTGGTTGGGGGAGAGCACACGGGGATACTGGGGTGGCACACAGGGGAACACTGTGGGGGGGAGAGCACACAGGGGGACGCTGTGGGGGGGAGAGCACACAGGGGGACGCTGTGGGGGGGGAGAGCACACAGGGGGACGCTGTGGGAGGGGAGAGCACACAGGGGGACGCTGTGGGAGGGGAGAGCACACGGGGGGACGCTGTGGGGGGGAGAGCACACGGGGGGACGCTGTGGGGGGGAGAGCACACGGGGGGACGCTGTGGGGGGGAGAGCACACGGGGGGACGCTGTGGGGGGAGAGCACACGGGGGGACGCTGTGGGGGAGAGCACACGGGGGAAGCTGTGGGGGGAGAGCACACGGGGGGACGCTGTGGGGGGAGAGCACACGGGGGGGGCGCTGTGGGGGGAGAGCACACGGGGGGGCGCTGTGGGGGGAGAGCACACGGGGGGGCGCTGTGGGGGGAGAGCACACGGGGGGACGCTGTGGGGGGAAGGCACACGGGGGGACGCTGTGGGGGGAGAGCACACGGGGGGGACGCTGTGGGGGGGAGAGCACAAGGGGGGACGCTGTGGGGGGGAGAGCACATGGGGGGGACGCTGTGGGGGGGAAGAGCACACGGGGGGACGCTGTGGGGGGAAGAGCACACGGGGGACGCTGTGGGGGGGGAAGAGCACACGGGGGGGGCGCTGTGGGGGGGAGAGCACACGGGGGGACGCTGTGGGGGGGAGAGCACACGGGGAGACGCTGTGGGGGGGAGAGCACACGGGGGGGACGCTGTGGGGGGGAGAGCACACGGGGGGGACTCTGTGGGGGGGAGAGCACACGGGGGGGGACGCTGTGGGGGGAGAGCACACGGGGGGGACGCTGTGGGGGGAGAGCACACAAGGGGGACACCGTAGGGGGGAGGACCAGTAGAGTATCATGGGGCCTCCTGCAGTTCTGTTGAAGCCTGGGCCCCCTTAATCTGTACTGGCTACCCCCACCCCATCCCATGATGGCAGCCCTGGTATCTCTAGACTCATGTAAAAAAAAAAAATACACAGCCTCACCCGATGCCTGTAATAATACCACTCATGGTGCGATGCTCCCCGCCGGCCCCTCCTCTCTTCTCGTCCGTCCCAGGTGATGTCATGTACAAGCACCTGCAGTGGACGGGAGGGAAGGAGGGACCAGCGGGGAGCAGCGCGCCATGAGCGGTATTATTACAGTCGCTTTAAGTGGTAGACTGCATGCCTTACAGAGCCTCTCATGGGGCCCCTTAATGGCCCTGGGCCCTAAGGCACTGCCCGAGTGCCGATTGGTCAGTCTGCCCCTGGCTACCACCACTATAATTAACGGTGGGGATGGTATGTTCAGGGTGATGTGCAGTGTTCGTTTTCCATCACACATAGCGTTTTGCTTTTAGGCCAAAAAGTTCAGTTTTTGTCTCATCGACCAGAGCGCACCTTCTTCCACATGTTTGCGGTATTCCCCACATGGCTTTTCGCAAACTGCAAAAAGGACTTCTTTTCTTGGCTTTCCTTCAACAATGGCTTTCTTCTTGCCACTCTTCCATAAAGGCCAGATTTGTGGAGTGCACGACTAACAGTTGTCCTGTGGACAGATTCTCCCACCTGAGCTGTGGATCTCTGCAGCTTCTCCAGAGTTACCATTGGCCTCTTGGCTACTTCTCTGATTAATGCTCTTCTTGCCCGGTCTGTCAGTTTAGGTGGACAGCAATGTCTTGGTAGGTTTGCAGTTATGCCATACTCTCCATTTTTGGATAATAGATTGAGCAGTGCTCCGTGACATGTTCAAAGCTTGGGATATTTTTTTAAACCGAACCATGCTTTAAACGTCTCCACAATTTTATCCCTGACCTGGCTGGTGTGTTCCTTGGCCTTCATGATGCTGTTTGTTCACTAAGATTCTCTAACAAACCTCCAAGGACTTCACAGAACAGCTGTATTTATACTGAGATTAAATTGCACACAGGTGGATTCTATTTACTAACCAGTTGCCAACCAGCCGCCGTCATACTGCGGCAGGTCGGCTCTCCTGCGCAAATCGCCGTAGGTGTACGTTGGTCGCACCCAGGTAGGGGGCACGCACGCTCCCCCGGTGACCAAATTGGTTACAGAACTGATCAGTCTACAGGCCCAGGCCAATGATTTCTGGCTTGGACCTGCTGGTCGGTTCTGGCGAATGGCAGACTGTCCTCTGCCTGTATAATGTAAACACAGGCAGAGGAAGTGATGTCATCTCCCCTCGTGGAGCCCTTTTCGGTTCCAGTGGGAGAGAAGACGTCTACTGTGAGCACACCAACATTACACTAACACCAGTACACACAGGCACACTTTTTGCCCGCCCCCCCCCCCCCCCCAAATTAACCCTTTCACTCCCTGTCACAGTGCCACCAAGTGCAGTTTTCAGATTTTTCACCGATCACTGTACTGGTGTCACTTGTAGCACTTATCAGTGTTAGGGCAGTTAGTGGTAGGCCCAGGTAGGTTTAGGGTACCCCCCCATTACTCCCTAATAAAGGTTTAACCCCTTGATCACTCCCCAGTTAACCCCCTGTCACAGTGACGTTAGTATAGTGTACAGATCTCTTTTCTGATCACTGTATTCGTGTCACTTGTGACTTTAAAACAGCATTAGGGCAGTTAGCGGTAGTCGCAGATAAGTTTGGGGTACCCGCCATATAGTCCCTAATAAAGGTTTAACCCCTTGAAACCCCCCTGTGTTAACCCTTAAACTCCCTGTCACTGTGGCATTAGTATAGTGTACAGATCTTTTTTTTGATCACCGTATTAGTGTCATGAGTTAGCTAGTTAGCGTCAGTTAGCTTCAATCCCAGACAGCGTCCGATTTTAACCCTTTGATTGCCAGTAGCGCTAACACACATGCACACACCATACACCTCCATTACTAGAATGTTTGAATGGATCAATATCTTTGCTCTAATCAGATCTATACTAACATCCCCAATAGTTTAGTGTTCCCATAAAACGCGGCGTTAGCAGGATCAGCTCAGACACCTGCCAGCACCTGCGTTTTAGCCCCTCCACCCAGCCCAGCGTCAGGCCTGATCCCTGCTAGCTCTAACTCTAACTTTTTTTTTTTTATATAGTGATTCAAGCAGTCGCTGACGACCAGCTTCTCTTACCTGTGAGTCACACTAGCTGTACCTATAGATTTAGTGGCCAAAATGTCCTAACAGAGGTACACTAGTGAAGAGGCCTACACGTTGCTGAGCATGACAGATGAGCGCAAAGGGGAAGCCTCGCTGTCAGATTCAGGCTCAGTATACAAACCCGTAGAGAGCAGCGGCACCCTGACAGATGGCTCTGACGACGGAGTAGTGGTCCCTGCAAAGGTCAGGCGTACCCAACCCGTCTTTCTGTTGTTGAGGTGCAACAACCACAGGGTTCTCGTATGGAGCAGAGAGCCAGTACTAGTGCCGCTCAACCTTCTGGTAAACTGGCAAGCACCAGCGGCCTAGTACGTCCAGGTCGCAGACAAACCAGCACTGCAGTTACACTTGGTGACATGGCGAGTCACATAAGTGCAGCTCAAGCTGGTGCAGTGGCTAGCACAAGTAGTGCCCCACAGCCACCAAGAGTTCAAAGACAGGCCCATAGTGCCCTTCCCGCTGCGTTTGTAAATCTTGATTGACAGCACATCACTTATGCAGCGCCTGTACTTCCCCCATTCACTGGCCAGCCCGGAATTCAGATGGTAACCACGGATTTTTGTACCTTTTTAACTTTACGAGCTGTTTTTCACAGAAGATCTGTACAGATCTATTGTGGATCAAAGCAATTTATACGCTGGACAATTTATCACCGAAAATCCATATTTGACCCTTGCCAGAGAATTCGCCTGGAAACCTATAACGGTTCACGAATTTAAGACCTTTCTGGGCCTCTCTCTCCTCATGGGCATTACTAAAAAGGTTGAGTTGCGGTCATATTGGTCTACTGACCCAATTCACCATATGCCCGTGTTCTCTGCTTCCATGACCAGGAATCAATACGAGCAAATCTTGTGGTTCATGCACTTCAACGACAATATACTCTGTCTCCCTCAAGTTGACCCTGGATATGATCGGCTCCACAAAATTCGGCCCCTTGTAAACCACTTCATCCAACAGTTTGCAGCCTTTTTCAATCCCAATCAAGTTGTCTGCGTTGATTAGTCCCTGATTAAGTTTTCTGGCTGCCATGCTTACAAACAGTGTCTCCCCAGCAAGTGTGCCAGATATGGGGTCAAGATGTACAAGCTCTGTGACAGGGCCACAGGCTATACATAGAGTTTTCTAAACAAAAGAAAAAAGGTTGGGACTTTAAATGAGGTGCCAATAAATATGCACCTCCATCCCTGTGGCGTTGCCAAAAATAGAGAAAGGAGTTTGGGACTTTAAATGAGGCGTGTTTCCAAAGGTTGATACAATAAGCAAGACCTAGGTGTGAATGCATTGATCCATATACCAAAGGTGAATGCACATTCCATAAAATACTTTATTAAACATCGTTTTACAATTGTAACCATGTTGCAAAATATGGAGGAATCAGAATGTTACATTAAGATCATAGCTACAGCAAGTTTGCAGCAATAAAAATACAGTAATCACATCAATAGTAAGTACATTAAATTGGTCATTAATTGGTCGATCAATAGAGTTGTTGCACAGTATGCTCGACGCGTTTCGTGAACCATCACTCATCAGGAGCAAGCGACAACCATCCATCTATAGGTAATGTATAAATATGTATAAATACCACTGTATTCAAAATATTCATAAAATAATAATAAATTATAATATATATATATAGCCAAAATGCGAGCAAAGGTCGAGATTTGGTTGGAATTACTCACAAAAATACGCTACCCTCATGGGCACTAGGTGCAGACATCAAAGGCGCCATCCAAGAAATGTCCACCACGGGAGCTGAGGGGGCCACAACAATGCACACCGGATTGCAGTAAGGGACCAAGAAGGGGAAACAAAGTATCCATGAAGAGTTCACCGGTGGTCCAATGATCATCCGGGAAATTCTGTGAGTGGATATAGTATAATAAATTTGAATGTTTGTACTATATACAACCATGTTTACAAAATAAAATGTTTGATGATATACTGAGTCCCAACCGGATTCAAGCCCAGCATATCAGAGGTATATTTAATTATGTTTATATATATCTTAGACCTATGCATAATGTAAAGCATGGTAATTAATTTGTAAATATTGTATATAATTATAGTCGCGGAACCGTGAATTTAAATGTATTAATGGTGGATGGTAACACCTATATGAAAGTAATAGTAAATGGTAAACTGGTATTGGTATAACCAGCCAATGGAGAGGTGATGGGGGGATGTGTGAGCAATGCATGAGTGAAGTGTGAGTGTGCGATTTGTCTAAAAAAGTGTAGGGGCAAAAACAGCAGTGTCCGTTAGTGTTGAGGTGAACAAAACAATAAATATGAAAATGAAATAAGTGAAATGTCAAAAAATTGAAAAGAAAAAACTTTGGTGAATGAAGTGGAAGTGACCCTGGTTACAGGGCACATAGTGAACCTGAGCCAGGGAATGAAATGAGTGATGAGGTGAGTGTGAGGAGCCGTATGAGAGCCCCCCGGAATGTGTGGGTATGTGAGGTGAAAGGGAAATGGTGAATGCAACCCTCTCCAAAGCCGTTTACCTTGATGTCTTAATGTCCAGAGTGGAAACAATAATAGGCAGGATACATAGGGTTTCAACCCAGCAGTCCTCTGCAAGCGGGGTAGGATCGCTCCCCCCTCCCAAGCGTGCATGTGTGGCCCCCAGCGTCACGCCGCGCTCTTATGAGGGATTACGTCAACACCCGACCAATGGCAACCGGTCAGGTGTTCCGAGTCCCCTCCAATTACGAGCGCCGGTGGAACAGCCACATGATGGCCCGCAGACGTCACAGCAGGGACGCTGCGGTCGGCATGGGTGGCGTGGCGCCGATGCGTCCAGGCAAAGCCCGCCCCCAAGTGGAGGACAGGGGAGAGCAGCCGGGGCGCATCGCAGCTCCCGAAGGTGGACAGGAGGTGGACAGCCCGATGGGCAACACCTTGGCCACCAAGGAGCCGGTTGTGAGATTCAAATATGGCTGTAGGTTGAAACATGGAAAGTAAGAGGAGATGGGCATTTTAAAGCGGAACCCATAATTTGTGGGAACAGCTCCCCAAGTGTCTATGAAGTGTAGACATCAAGGGGTTAGCCGCTTGTAATCATCTTGGTAGCACACCTCCATCCCTGGGTAATACTAAACAAAAGAAAAAAGGTTGGGACTTTAAATGAGGTGCCAATAAATATGCACCTCCATCCCTGTGGCGTTGCCAAAAATAGAGAAAGGAGTTTGGGACTTTAAATGAGGTGTGTTTCCAAAGGTTGATACGATAAGCAAGACCTAGGTGTGAATGCATTGATCCATATACCAAAGGTGAATGCACATTCCATAAAATACTTTATTAAACATCGTTTTACAATTGTAACCATGTTGCAAAATATGGAGGAATCAGAATGTTACATTAAGATCATAGCTACAGCAAGTTTGCAGCAATAAAAATACAGTAATCACATCAATAGTAAGTACATTAAATTGGTCATTAATTGGTCGATCAATAGAGTTGTCGCACAGTATGCTCGACGCGTTTCGTGAACAATCACTCATCAGGAGCAAGCGACAACCATCCATCTATAGGTAGCGTATAAATATGTATAAATACCACTGTATTCAAAATATTCATAAAATAATAATAAATTATAATATATATGTATAGCCAAAATGCGAGCAAAGGTCGAGATTTGGTTGGAATTACTCACAAAAATACGCTACCCTCATGGGCACTAGGTGCAGACATCAAAGGCGCCATCCAAGAAATGTCCACCACGGGAGCTGAGGGGGCCACAACAATGCACACCGGATTGCAGTAAGGGACCAAGAAGGGGGAAACAAAGTATCCATGAAGAGTTCACCGGTGGTCCAATGATCATCCGGGAAATTCTGTGAGCGGATATAGTATAATAAATTCGAATGTTTGTACTATATACAACCATGTTTACAAAATAAAATGTTTGATATACTGAGTCCCAACCGGATTCAAGCCCAGCATATCAGAGGTATATTTAATTATGTTTATGCATAGGTCTAAGATATATATAATGTAAAGCATGGTAATTAATTTGTAAATATTGTTTATAATTATAGTCGCCAAACCGTGAATTTAAATGTATTAATGGTGGATGGTAACACCTATATGAAAGTAATAGTAAATGGTAAACTGGTATTGGTATAACCAGCCAATGGAGAGGTGATGGGGGGGATGTGTGAGCAATGCATGAGTGAGTTTTCTGGTTTACGAGGGAAAAGATAGCAGCGTGGAACCCCCCAACTGCCCAGACTACATAGGAATCAACGATAAGATTGTTTGGGACTTGATGTCACCCTTATTCGGAAAGGGGTACCACTTGTACGTGGACAATTATTACACAAGCGTACCACTTTTTAGTCACCTTGTTGATTCTGGAATTGGTGCATGTAGCACCGTGTGATCTAATCACCAGTCCTTCCCCCAACGGCTTGTAGAATCCCGACTTAGACGGTGCTGTGGCCCAACTTCCCAATGCAAATGCAGTAAGCCGGCTGCATGAGAGGCATTTTCCAGATGTCCTCCGTGGTAAAATAGTTGCCCTTTTCTTCTCTATTGTTCTCTCTCTATTGTTCTGCTCTGTTTTACTGTATTTTATGATTAACTGTAATGTTTTATTGTTAGTGTTTTATCGTGTTTGCTTTGCAGGTATGTTCTGTTATACTGTAATGTTACTTTGTTTACCATTATTTGCTTTGCAGCATGGGTTTATTTATTTTGACAGCAACAGGGTTTGCTCACATGATACGTAAATCCATGACTCCAGCGATTGTAGGAGGTGATTCCACCACCACAGTTTAAAAAAATAAAAAAAGCGCATATGTGCCAAAGCATGGCGGCAGGGGTGGACATTAGGGGCGGATTGCCCCTATGCTTCGGCATATATTTTTTACTTTTTTTTTTTTTTTTTTTGCAGATTGCAATAATAAAAAAAAAAAGTTGTTAAGTTAATGTTTTGGTTTTTTCTTAATGGAGGAATCTGAACAGTGCATGTATGCCCGCTCTTGGCAGATTTTTTTTTCATCCACGTCGGTCGATGTGAATGGAGGAATCTGTTAAGTTCTTTTTTTTTCGCTCAGCTCATGGGCTGAATGAAAAAAAAGAATGGTGCATGTATGCCCATCATTAGAAGTGGGTAGATGCAGGGTGGTATTATAATGGTGGGCATACCAGCGAACGATGTGAATGGAGGAATCTGTTAGGTTCTCTTTTTTCATTTAACTCACAGGCTGCATGAAAAAAAAAACATTACAATATATGCCCAACAAGGACCAGCGACATACTGGTATGTTGCTGGACTTTGGTTATGCCGGAATGATGCCTGCAGGTTTAGGTATTGTCCTGGTATTCTTTTTTTTTTTTTAGCCTGCGGTTGGCTTTCATGTCAAAGCAATCCTATCGGCTAATTAGCCGTTAGACTGCTCTTACAAGCAGTGGGAGGGAACATCCTCTGCTGCCGTCTTCCATGGTTTTCTCTGGCTCTTCTGTCCCACGAGGAACTCGAGAATGCAGCCGGTGGTTCCGCCAGCTGACCATGTGGCCTAGGAAACCGTTAGCTACGAGCATTTAATAACTTTGGTTTTGCCGAATATAAACGGCGCCATTGGGAAATTAGGAAAGCATCTTATCACACCGATCTTGGTGTGGTCAGATGCTTTAAGGGCTGAGGAGAGCTCTAGAGTCTAATACACTCCATTTTTTTCAAAAAAAGAGTACCTGTACACTACATATTGCTATCATAGGGGATATTTACATTCCCTGTGATAACAATAAAAATGATAAATAAAAATTTAAGGGACAGTGTAAAAATAAAAAGCAAAATGAATAATTAAAAAAAAAAATAATTAAAGCACCCCTGTTCCCCCATGCACAAGGGCAAAGGAGAACGCAAGTGTTGGTCTTGTGTCGTATGTAAACAGCAATTGCACCATGCATGTGAGATATCACTGCGAACGTTAGATCGAGGGCAGTAATTCTAGCAGTAGACCTATTATGTAAATCTTAAGTGCCACTTAACCTTTTAAGTGGTAAGGCTTTTAAAAATGTATATAGTTTGTCATCGCTGCACGGGTGTGCGTAATTTTAAAGCATGTCATGTTTGGTATCTGTGTACTCGGCATAAGATCATCTATTATATTTCACCAAACATTTGGGCAATATAGTGTGTTTTTGCAACACTCACCATTTTAATCTGTAGGGCCTCTGCTTTAAAAAATATATATAATGTTTGGGGGTTCAAAGTAATTTCCTAGCAATAAAAAATTGTATTTTATCATGTAAACAAAAAGTGTCAGAAAGGACTTGGTTAGAAGAGTGGGTGGCATAAGCTTCTAATGTTGGTCATAAAATGCCAGGGCAGTTCAAGCCCCCCCCCCCAAATGACCCCTTTTTGGAAAGTAGACACCCCACCTATTTGCTGAGAGGCATGTTGAGTCCATGGAATATTTTATATTTTACCACAAGTTTCTTTTTTTACACAAAGTTGTCACTAAATAATTTATTGCTCACACATAGCATGGGTATATGTAAAATTACACCACAAAATACATTCTGCTGCTTCTCCTGAGTATGGGGATGCTACATCTGTGAGACTTTTTGGGAGCCTAGCCGCATACAGGACCCTGAAAACCAATAGCCGCATTCAGGCCTTTCTAAGGGTGTAAAATGCTGATTTCACTTCCTCACTACCTATCACAGTTTCGGAGGCCCTGAAATGTCAAGATAGCACCCCCCCCCCCCCCCCCCACTCCTCCAAATGACCCCATTGTGGAAAGTAGCCACCCCAAGGTATTTGCTAAGAGGCATGGTGAGTATTTTGCAGCTAATTTGTTTTGGAAAATGACGAAAGAAAAGGAAAATGTATGTATTTATTTTGTTTCAATTTTCAAAACTTTGTGACAAAAAGCAAGATCTGCAAAATACTCAACATGCCTCTCAGCAAATAGCTTGGGGTGTCTACTTTCCAAAATTTTAGGGGGGGTGTTTGTTATCTTGGCATTTTATGGCCTCCTAACATGTGATAGGTAGTGAGGCGTGAAATCAAAGGTTTATGCCCTTAGAAATCCTGAAGGCGGTGATTGGTTTTCGGGGTCCTGTACGTGGCTAGGCTCCCAAAAAGTCCCACACGTGGTATCCCGTACTCAGGAGAAGCAGCAGAATATATTTTTGGGGTGTAATTCCACATATAACCATGGCATGTGTGAGCAATATATCATTTCAGTGACAACTTTGTTTTTTTAATCACTTGTGACGAAAAAATAAAATATTCAATGGGCTCATCATGCCTCTCAACAAATTCCTTGGGGTGTCTACGTTCCAAAAAGAGGTAATTTGGAGGGGCTTTGTACTGCCCTGCCATTTTAGCATCTCAAGAAATGAGATAGGCAGTAAATTCCAGTAAATGTACCATAGTTTGTAGATGCTATAACTTGTGTGCAAACCAATAAATATACGCTTATTGAATTTCTTTTTACCCAAGATGTGGCTGAATACATTTTGGCCTAAATGTATGAGTAATATTGAGTTTATTAGCTTTTTTTACAACATAGAGTAGAAAATATAATTTTATTTTTTTTCAAAATCCTTGGTCTTATTTTGTTTATATCGCAAAAAATTAAAATCCAAGAGGTGATCAAATACCACGAAAAGAAAGCTCTATTTATGGGAAAAAAAGGACGTAATCTTCGTTTGAGTACAGCATTGCATGACTGCGCAATTACCAGTTAAAGCAGCGCAGTGCCAAATTGTAAAAAGTGCTCTGGTCATTAACTACTTCCCGCCCAAGGTGTTCATATGACGTCATGGATTTTGAGGCGGTATATCTGAATGATGCCTGTAGCTACAGGCATCAATCATTTATCAGCTTTTTCAGCCAGCTCTTCTCTACACCATAAGAACGATCATAGCAGCTGTTCCGCTGCTAGATCGTCTTACGGGTGGTGAGAAGGGACGCTCCCGCCACCCTCCAGTGCTTCTACCAACTCACCACTTCCATCGGTGAGTTCGAGACAAGATCCGCCAGCCCCGGATGGTGATCATAGAGATTTCTGGCGGACCAGATGGTCGCTGGATTCTTTATGACGTCACGCCCGGCCTCTGCATTCAAACAAATGGCACTGCCTCGGCTTATTTATTTTTTGATTTCAGGCTTCCCAACCTAGAGGTGAGATGTGGAGACTTATTGACCCCATACCTCACTACCTCACGGTAAAGAGGACCGATCATGCCATATTCCTATTACAAGGGATGTTTACATTCCTTGTAATAGGAATAAAAGTGATCATTTTTTTTTTCTTTTAAAGTGTCAAACTAAAAAAAGAAAAGTATAATTAACAATAAAAAAAAAAATTTAAAGCGCCCCTGTCCTTGTGTGCTTGCACGCAGAAGCAAATGCATACGTAAGTCCCGCCCACATATGAAAACGGTGTTCAAACCACACAAGTGAGGTATCGTCGTGAACGTTAGAGTGAGAGCAATAATTCTAGCCCTAGACTTCCTCTGTAACTCAAAACATGTAACCAGTAGAAAAATTTTAAAACATCACCAATGGGGATTTTTTGTTTTTTTGAAAAATGTTTATTGGGTTTTATAGCATACAATAGTATAAAACTGAGTGTATCAAAGGTTACAGAGCATTTACTATCACAATCTTCAAAGAACAAAGACTTCTCATAGCAGTTAAATTAAAGAAAGAAAAAGAAAACAGAAGAAGAAAAAAAAGGGGGAGGGTAGAGGGAGGGGAGGTTAGGGAAGTTCATGTTTGCCATCTTATCAACACTATTGAGCGTAACTTTGCTCGAAACATGAAATCTTAACATCTAGATGCCTTCAGGAGTGGAGGCAGCATCTGTACATACCTGGCTGAGCATGGTATATATTGGTCAGGGTATATTAAATAACCTGAGTGATCTTACTATACACAGAAATATAGAGTAATAAATGTGGAAGGGTGGATGCTAAGGAGCAGAATGGATTTGTGGATATCCTACGGTGGCTTAAAAGTAAAGGAATCCGGGGTGGGGGGTATTTTAAGGCGACCAAGTGAGTTGGTGAGATCTCTTGTTAAGTACCATTTCGTGTAGCGGAATGGGTGCATTATATCCATTAGTGCCTGTGGAGCAAATGTAGCTTCGATGTATTTTCTCCATCTTTTAAAAAAACGGGAAGTCGATCGAAAATTAAGGGTGATGGTATCCAATCTCTCTAGATGGAAGAGTGAGGCCAAGGCCTTTTTAAACACTGTTAGAGTAGTTGGAGTCGCTGATATCCAGTGAGACATAATAGTCCTGCGAGCCACTAGAAGACACAGGTGAGCCCATTGTGGAATATTTTGTGGAACCCTCGTTGGCGATGAGGGTGAAGGAGGTATGCTAAACAGGCATAATAGACGGTCCTTAGTCAACTGAATTTTGTGTACCTCGTTGATGTAAGTGATCACCTTATCCCAATAAGCATCAATCTTGGTACAGTCCCAGAGCCTATGTAGCAAGGTGGGGCGAGGTAGGTTACACCAGGAACATTGCGCTTGGGTGGGGTCCGCCTTGTTGAAACGAAATGGAAAATAAGCCCTGTGAATGATCTTGAATTGCGTTTCCCTCCATGTTTCGGAAGTGGTAAGATTGCGGACAGTTTTGTATCCCTCAAGGATCTTTTCTGGCAGAGACTCGTCTTCTAATACGTGTGACCATTTTTGAAAGGGTTTGAGAGCATATTTCCGTGTTTGATGTTGTATGAGACAGCAGTAAATATTGGAGATGGAGTAATTATTGCTTTTGAGAAGAGTATCGATGCAGGATGTTTCGAGTGGATTGGAGTTGGGACCAGAACATGATTTGAGATAGTTGATGAGTTGGTGATGGAAAAAAACATGAGTTGGTGGTAGGGAGTATTCCCGCATCAGGGTTTGAAAGGGTTTAAATTTGCCAGGCTTGTTGAGATAAAAAGACGAGACAGCAGTAAGGCCTTTAAGTTTCCATTGGCCAAAAGCTTTATGGAGGATAGATGGAAGCAACATAGGGTTGCCTTGGATTTTGAGGTAATTGGAGATGATGGATGGCAGTTTAAGCAGCTTTCTTACTTCTCTCCATGCAATGACTGTATCCTTAATAAGTACACTTGTTTTGAGGTGGGGGGGTAAAGCATTGGAATTGGAATGGAGGATGGCCAAAAGGTCATATGGGTGCACCATAGCCTCTTCTAGGGATAAGTTAGAATATTTAGAACCTCCAGTTAACCAGTCTAGGCCCTGCCTAAGTAAACATGCCAGGTTGTAGAAGCGCATGTTGGGCAGTCCCGCTCCGCCCTCGCCCTTCGGGAGACATAGTTTCTGCAGCGCTATGCGAGGTTTCTTGCGAGACCATATGAAGGCAGGTATGGGCCTTCTGAAGATTTTGTATATCTGAATGTTTTATTAGAAGAGGTATGGTCTGCATTGGGTAAAGCAAGCGTGCAAAAGATACCATTTTAAAAAGGTGGCATCTCCCAAAGAGCGAGAGAGGTAGGGTCCCCCAAGCCTCCAACTCCTTTACAATTTTGGTTATCAAAGGGGGGTAATTCAGTAGGTGCAGAGAGGATGGTTCACGCCCTATTTTAATACCCAAGTATGTAATATGTTGGTTGGCTATGGCCAGGGGGGATAGGTGTTTCCGTTTAATGGAGAGATGGGGGTGTAATGGTAGGATCTCACTCTTATCAAAATTAATTCTGAATCCCGAGCAAAGTCGGAAATCTGTGAAGAGTTGTTTGAGTCTGTCAAAGTCTGCTATAGGGTCGGTGGAGAACAATAGTATGTCATCTGCAAATAGTGCCGAACGGAGAGTATGGTTATTTAGAGTGATGCCACTGATTCCATCAACTGAGTTTAATATTCTGGACAAGGGTTCGATTGCTAGATTGAACAGGAGTGGGGACAGGGGGCAACCCTGTCTCGTTCCTTTTGTTAACGGAATAGTGTCAGAAATAAAATCAGGGGTAACAAGACGCGCGGTAGGGGATGCGTACATTTGTAGAAGGAATCGCATAATCTGGCCTGAGAATCCAAAATGTGCCATCACTCTAAAGAGCCATGAGAAACTGATGTTGTCAAAGGCTTTTTCCGCGTCTAAGGACATGATGGCAACGTCTTGGTTAGGGTGAGTTTTAGCATATTCCAGAGCCATTAATACTTTGCGGATGTTTAGGGTAGCTGATCTCCCCGAAACAAAGCCAGATTGGGCTGGGTGTAGTAAAGATGGTAGTAGGGGAGCTAGATGTGACGCAATTATTTTGGATAAGATTTTGACATCGACGTTAATTAACGAGATCGGTCGGTATGATCCCGGTAATAGGGGATCTTTCCCTTTCTTAGAGATTAGTTTGATGTGGGCCTGTGTTCCCGTAGGAAGATAGGGCCCTCCGTCCCACATGGCTGCGTATACATGTTTTAAGGTATCTGGAATAAATTCCCCGGTCATTTTATAAAATTCTGCGGTGTATCCGTCGGGTCCCGGGGCTTTGGCCGAGGCCATGGATCTGATCGTGACTCGGATGTCATCAACAGTAATGGGGGCATTAATTGTCTCCAATTGTGTGTGGTGGAGTTTAGGCAAGCGTATTTTGTCAAGCAGAGCGTCAGTAGTAGGTAGGTCAGTCGGGTCAGCTTTGTATAGATTAGTGTAGTATTCCACAAGTAGGTTGCTAATCTCAGCGGGGGAAGTGACAAGAGAGCCTGTCGTAGCTCTAAGAGCAGAGATACGGGTAGGATGTCTAGGTCCTGAGCACAACTTGGCCAGGAGCCTGCCAGCCTTGTTGCCGAATCTATGGAAATGTAACTGAGAGTACGACGTTTTGGCCACTTCATGTTCTGCCCAAAGGTCAAAGGTGCTTTTAGCCTGTCTCCATTTTTGTATGTTCTCTATGGTGCGGTTTAATGTGAGCTGTTCATGTGCCAAGCGTAAGGCTTCGCTTGACTGACTATATTGTTGTCTGGCTCTTTTTTTTGAACTGGGCGGTGTATGAAATTATTTTACCCCGTAAGAAGGCCTTGCCTACTTCCCAGAAAAGGTTAGGGTCCGTAATGTGGGCTCCATTAGTGGAGATGTATTCCTCCCAGGCGCAGTATAGTGTATGTTGGAAGTCCTCATTGTCTACTAGATAGGAGGGGAAGCGCCAAATAGGGGAGGGGGATGAACGAGCCCTTTGGGATAGGTGTACAACAATTGGGCTGTGGTCTGAAATCACTGCGTCTTGTATGTCTGGGGCATTTATTACGGAGCTTAGAGCTGGGGAGGCAAAAAAATAATCTATTCGTGAAAACGTATTGTGCGGGGGCGAAAAAAAAAAGTGTATTCCCGATCCGTCGGGTGCATCAAGCGCCAAACATCCACAAATTGCATGGAGGCGACGGATTGTGACAAGAGGGTAGATGCAGATGATGGGGGGATACGAGTATGTGATCTATGTGGACGGGGGCCTGTGCGATCAGCTAGGGAGGACATGACTGAATTAAAATCCCCACCCATTAGGTGTAACGTCTCTGGGGTAGTTGGCACCCATTTCACCAAGTCTTGAAAAAAGGAGGCGTCAGGTGAGTTAGGAGCATAGATGTTGGTAAGTGCTACAGGTTTATCGTCTATAGTCAGATGTAGGGTCATTTTCCTTCCTTCCGAATCAACCTTAACGTCTCTAACAGTGTGTTGTAAATTTTTGTGCATAAGGATAGCGACACCTGCTTTACGGCCTACTGCCGGTGAACCATAGACAGAACCCACCCACATTCTACGAAGACGTTGCAGATCGTCTGCAGCCAGATGCGTCTCCTGAAGTAGAGCCATATCAGTCCGGAAACGCAGCAGGTGTCTGAGGATGGACATGCATTTGTTTGGAGAACGCAGCCCCTTAACATTCCACGAGACAAACTTTAGGTGACTCCCATCTGTAGATTGTGACATGACTGGTAGTTAAGTGTTTTGGTTTAGGGGTTTGTATAAGAACCCCTTTGTAGATGTGGTATCTACCTTTTGGGAGCCACCAAAGCGCCGCAGAACCCCTGAAGACATATGGACTAGGTTGGCAAACATGAACTTAAACTTATCTAAGCAACAGTAAGTTATAAACATTAATAAGGCAGAGTATCGGGTAAGGAAATACAGAACGTGCCAGGTGGACTTCTCTTTTTTTCCACATGAGGTTTCACCTATCTAGCATAGCTAGATAGGGGATACCCTGAGGAAGCAGTGCAGGTTTAAACAAACAAATGACGAGGTAGGCTAAAGACAGGGGAAGGCCCCTCTCTAGAGATTAAACTAAACAAACCATAAAAACATTACAGGCGTCCCTGAAAAGGAAGGTCCCCCAGGTAGTGGGGAGGCCACCTCAGTTACTGAGATGCATGACCATATAACTGTAAGTGCATAACATTTAGCAACAGGCTGGTAAGGGTAGTGCTCCATAGAGAGCAGGCACGGCAGTTTCGAGAGGCATCAAAAGTACCATTGTCTTAAGGGTAAAAAATAATAAAAGAAAAACATATAAGGTGGGTTGATACTACCCGTTAGTAGATGGCGAGGTGAGAGGGGTGGTGATGTGGAGTCCTTCAACGATTCCCAGAGCGTTCTTCTTGGTTGGTGAAACGGCTGCGTTTGTATGGAGGTTTCGTTGGGCTTCGGGGGTGCATAGGGGGTGCATTTGCGTACGGCGAAGACGATGATGGTGAGCCCTCTGTAGCGGTACTGTGTTCCATTTCGGAGGTTCTATTGGCTAGGTAGGTTTCCGCCTCTTCAGGTGTATTAAAGATGAGTTGTTCCCCTTCAGGAGTTTGGACGCGGAGGATAGCTGGATAAGCTAGGGAGAATCGGATTTGATTGTGGTGTAGAGAGGAGCATACCGAGGAGAATGCTTTGCGTTGTTTCATTACCTCTATGGAATAGTCCGCAAAGAGAAGCAGTTTCGCGCCATCCACCACCAGTGAGCGCGTGCGACTAAATTTTTGCATTATAGCGTTTTTGTCAGCATAGTTCAAATATTTCACTATCACATGCCGAGGTTTAGCGCGCGAGTCAGAGTATTGACCCATACGGTGCGCCCGCTCAACAGTGCAGGGTATGCGGAGGCCCAGTTGCTCTGGGATGGTTTTTGCACATATATTTGTAAGGTGGGAAGCCGGGATCGACTCTGGCAAGCCGATTATGCGCAAGTTGTTTCTTCTTGAACGATTTTCTAAATCGTCCAGCTTGTCCCATATGTCCCTGTGCGAGGCATTGATGCGTGCAAGTGCCGCAGATGAGGCTGTGCAGTGATCTTCAAGTATGGATATCCGCTCCTCCACCTGAGTGATGCGTTGGACCTGAGCCTGGAGCTCTATGTTCAGCTGCTCCAGCCCTCTGTGTACCGCTGCGTCCACAGTGGCTGTTAGGGATGGTCCCAAAAGTGTCACCACAGCCTGGGCAATGTTGGCAGGGGACGTGGGATCCGACTCTGCCATAACAGAGGCAGGGGGAGGTTGTGGCTGCTGCTGAGGCCGCTCTGCTGTGTCCGGAGCGGCCACCATCTTGGCTGTGTCGGCCGCTATGTCTCCCGCCGGAGGAGCCGTGGAGGGGGGCGAGGACTGTGCCCGAGCATAGGATCGCTCCACAAAGCGATCCATGTCTGCCTGATAGAGAGAAGAGGCAATAGGGGTTCCCCCCGGAGCTGTGGCCGGATTATATGCCGGTTTAGTGAGGAGCTGTGCGGGAGCTGAAGCTGCTCACCTCCTCCTCATGTGGCGCCGGAACCGGAAGTCTATGGGAATTTTTAAGTACCGAAGTTTGGTGCCATTCCATGAGTGTGTGCAATTTGGAAGCGTCACATGTTTGGTATCTATTTACTCAGCGTAACTTCATCTTTCACATCATGCAAAAAAATTGGGCTTACTTTAATGTTTTTTTGTTTTTTGTTTTTTTTAAAGCATGAAACAGTTTTTTTTTCCAAAAAAAATGTGTTCGAAAAATTGCTGCGCAAATACTGTGTGAGATAAGTTGCAATGACCGCCATTGTATTCTCTAGGGTCTTTGCTAAAAAAACATATATAATGTTTGGGGATTCTATGTAATTTTCTAGCAAAAAAATTATGAATTTTACATGTAGGAGAGAAATGTCAGAGTTGGCCTGAATGGAAAGTGGTTACGGGGGTAAATCCTTCTGGGGCTGAAGTGGCTAATTAGGAGACTTCTGAAGGCAATTGGTTCCATTAGATTTTAGTTAGGGGTATCAGAGTAAATGGGACTGAATACAAATGCACGCCATGCTTTTCAGATGTTTATTTGTAAAAAAATTTGAAAACCATTTGTCCTACCACTTCACAATTATGTGCCACTTTGTGTTGGTCTATCACATAAAATCCCAATAAAATACATTTACAATTTTGGTTGTAAGATGATAAAATGTGGAAAATTTCAAGGGATGTGAATACTTTTTTTAAGACACTGTAAATGTTTAGTATTTTCTCGGCGCGCTTCACAGATGAAAATATCTACTTTTTCAGGAGGTAGTCTTAGTGTGTCTGAAAATGAAATCGTTAATCACCAACAGTAATTACCTAATTTCTGCAAACAAAAATCAAATGATACGGTCACATACAATGATAAGTTACATGTGGTTCCAACGTCGACCCTAGTTCCAGCAACCATGGTGGTTGGGGAAACAATGGTAGGAGACTTTAAGGTGTTTAAAGCGGAGTTCCACCCATTTTAAAAGTCAGCAGCTATAAAAAGTGTAGCTGCTGACTTTTAATAATCAGACACTCACCTGTCCCATGGTCCAGCTATGCAGGTGCAGGAAGCCTCGCTCCTCTCCCCCTCCTCTCTGTGGCGCCAACATTCTAACTGTGGGCAGCCGGCTGTGGCTTCACAGCCGAGGCGCGCACTGCACATGCGCGAGCCGCGCTGCGCACTGTGAATGGCCGGGCAATCTTTTGGGACGTGTGACGTGTCCCAGAGGATTGCAGGGAGGGGGGAGAGGTGATCTTCCGACGCTGCGGAGGAAGTGGAAGCTGGATACCTGTAAAAACAGGGTACCCGCTCCTCCCCCAAAAAAATGACATGCCAAATATGGGAATCCATTCTAACAGCTGAAGCATGACTAGTGGCATTGTTGCTCATATCTCTTCCAATGTGAATTACCTTCACATACAGAAAATCTCTAATCAGTGCATTTTTTTTTCACATGCAGGAAGAAGAGATTGAGGGGGAGGATGGTGTCACTAGTGAAGGCAAGTACCCTTAACTTTATCTCATAAAACAATGGCTTTTGTTTGAATAACTTCTGTTTTCCAACAGTATTTAAACTGTCATGGGTTGTTTTGGGTTTTTTTTTAGCTAATATAGCTACAAATCTCTACTGCATAAGTGCTAATGTGACATAATTGGAAAGATTATGCAGTGTGACTTAACAGGTTTGTGCAAGGCTTTGATGAATGCTATCTTGTATACACTAATCAAAATTCTGCCAGTTCAGCCAGGGCTGGCCAAATTTCAATCTGTGTGTAGTCACCCCTGTTTGAGAGAAGTTTGTGTTCTGATTGACTTCTGTAAAAGATGCATATTGGAAAATGTTTCTTGATCAACGGCTGTAGCTACTGATTAGTTTATTCAACATCTCTGTCAGGGCTGGGTTCAGCCCTTTCTTCTCTGAGCTGGCCGCTCAGCTGTCGGCTATTGTTGATTCTGCTCGTCAGTCCTGCCTACTTAAAGTCGTCCAGCTCACTTGATCTCTTCCTTCGCCTTTGTCAGCATCAGAAACTTTCTCCTGCTTTCCTGTTGAAGACTTGCTCGGCTGACGTTCCTTCTGGCTCCTGATCCTGCTTGCTGTACTACTACGTTTATCTCTGGCTCTCTGACATTTGTTGGCTGACTACTACTGAACTCTGGCTTGTTTTGACTACGCTTACTCTGTTTACCTTATTATTTTTATTAAACAAGTGTGATTTAACTATACGTCTGTCTCGGTCTGATTCATGGTTCCTGATAGGCGAAGGCCATGAATTCAGAAGATACAGTCAATCCACTTGTTGGTAATATTTTTTCCAGATTGCATGAGCAAGATCACCGCATGAATCAGTTTGCCATAGCGTTACAAACGCTCCTGAGTCGCATGGCTCACCTGGAAACTTCCACTGTGGCTGCTCCGGTACAACCTGAGTGGCAGGCCATCCCTGCTGCTGCGCCAGTCTCTGCAGGCACCCACCTCGTGTATTACCTCTATCAGAGGTATGTCTGGTTCTGCTCCGCTTCCCCAGCGATTTGGGGGCGATCCAGTTAAATGCAGAGGGTTTCTCAACCAGGTTGAGATTTACTTTGAGATGCTGCCCCAGGCGTTTCCCACGGACAGAAGCAAAGTAGGTTTGGTGATATCTTTGCTTTCTGAGAGAGCCTTGGCAAACCCTCTATGGGAGACACAAAAACATGTTGTCTTGAGTTACCCTGACTTTGTGGCCTCCTTTTAAAAGGGTATTTGTCGTTCCCACGCGCTCCTCTTCTGCTGCCAAGTGCCTCATGTCCATCAATCAGAGTACGAGAACTGTTGCCTAATACGCCATTAAATTCCGTACTCTGGCAGCAGAGGTTGCTTGGAACAATGAGGCCCTCGTTGCTGCTTTTTCCCATGGTCTCTCGAATTCCATCAAGGATGAGATAGCAGCCCGAGATATACCCACTGAGCTGGAGAGGTTGATCACGTTTGCCATCCTCATTGATTCCAGACTCAGAGGAAGACTCTCTTTTAAGGAGTGCTTGTGGAAGCCTCCTGTATGTTTGCCTCCCTCACCTCCCATGCCTCCTGGTACCAAGTCGGTCAGTGAAGATGAGCCCATGCACTTGGGCTTCACGCGTCTCTCTGCGGATGAGAGAGCCTTTAGGAGGAGGGAGAGATTGTGCCTTTATTGTAGCCAGGCAGGTCACTTTTTGAAGTCTTGTCCTACCCATCCAGGGAACGCCCGAACCTTAAGGGTCCTGTCATGGACAGACCTTAGGTGGCGTTGTTTCGTCCCCAGTTATCCAGAAGGATAAGCCCCTGGTTTCAGTCACCCCTTTATGGGCTGAGTCGTCCATCGAGATACAGGCTCTATTCGACTCTGGGGCTGCAGGCCTGTTTATTGATGCTGCCTTTGTATCGCAGCACTCGATTCCGCTGCAGCTGCGTGACACTCCACTTGCCATTAAGGCTCTTGACGGGAGACCTCTCGGCCTGCCCATGTGACTCATGAGACGGTTCCATTGTCCATGGCTGTAGGGGCTCTTCACCATGAGATAATCCAATTCCAAGTTATTTCCGCATCTAGGTTTCCGCTGGTTATTGGTTATCCTTGGTTACAGAGGCACAACCCCTCTTTTGATTGGCTCCATGCTAAGGTTCTCTCCTGGTCACCACAATGCAGTGAGACATGCTTCCGGAAGGTAGCCAAAGTCCTGTGCACCACTTCACTCTCCTCCCTGCCGGAGGAGTACCGCGATTTTAGCGATGTCTTTGACAAAGGTCAAGCCGGTAGTTTGCCTTCACACCGACCTTATGATTGCGCAATTGACCTTCAACCTGGTGCCATACCCCCTCGTGGCCGGGTTTACCCTCTGTCGGTCTTGGAGGATAAGGCCATGGAGGAGTATGTTGCAGAGACACTTTCTCGAGGTTTCATCCGCAAATCCTCGTCTCCTGCTAGTGCTGGTTTCTTCTTTGTGATAAGAAGAGTGGTGAACTGAGACCTTGTATTGATTATAGGGGTCTCAATCGTTTCACGATTAAGAATGCCTACCCGATTCCGTTGATTACAGAGTTATTTGACCGCCTCCAAGGGAGCAACGGTTTTCATAAAGCTTGATTTGAGAGGGGCATACAATCTTTTGCAGATTAAGGATGGCGAGGAGTGGAAAACTGCGTTTTAATACCATTATGAGTACCTCGTAATGCCTTTTTGCCTTTGTAACGCCCCGCCAGTTTTCCAGGAATTTATGAACGATGTCCTCCGAGATTTGTTGCAGTTGTGTGGTGGTTTATCTCGATGATATCCTCATATTTTCCAAGTCCCTGGAGAGCCACCTCCCAGATGTCTGCCGTGTGCGTCAGAAACTAAGAGAAAACAATCTCTATTGTAAACTGGAGAAGTGCGAGTTCCATCATGAACAAATTAAATTCCTGGGCTATGTCATTTCCACTGCTGGTTTTTCGATGGACCCAGAGAAACTTTCGGCAGTCCTGCAGTGGCCCCGACCCGTAGGTTTACGTCCTCTGCAGCGTTTCCTGGGGTATGCCAACTATTATCGGACGTTTATTCGTAACTTCTTGTCTCTGGTCAAGCCCCTGACTGATATGACCAGAAAGGACGGTAACCCACAGTGTTGGTCTCCGGAGTCCATTAAGGCCTTTAAGAGTCTCAAGGCTGCCTTTGTTTCTGCTCCTGTGTTGGCACATCCTGATCTTACGTTGCCTTTTATCCTAGAAGTTGATGCTTATGACACTGGAGTTGGCGCCCTTCTGTCTCATCATCCTAACACTGAGAGCGCCATGCATCCGTGTGGCTACTTTTCCAAGAAATTGTCACCTGCAGAGTGCAATTACGAGATTGGTGACAGAGAGCTGTTGGCGATCATTTTAGCCCTGAAAGAATGGAGACATCTCCTTGAAGGTACCACTGTGCCGGTTTTCATTCCTGCTGACCATAAGAGTCTCACATTCTTGTCTGAGGCTAAGCGCTTCTCTCCCAGAAGGGCGTGATGTGCTCTTTTCTTGTCAAGTTTTAATTATATTGTCTCATTCTTACCCGGTACTAAGAATGTAAGGCTGACGTCTTGTCACGACAATTTTCCTCCACTTCCAAGTTGGAGTCGGTTACGGTTTCTATGATTCCTACTGATCGTATTCTGGCCACGGTTCGCACCAGTCTTACTTCTCCTTTGGGTGACAAAATTCTTGCTGCTCAGGTCCATGCTCCTCCTGAGAAACCTTGTGACCGCTGCTTTGTCCCAGAGAGAGTCTCCATACTGCCGTGCTCCAGACTTGCCATTCTCCCAAGGCAGCTGGCCACCCTGGGAAGAATCAACTCGTTTTGGGCCATTTCCCACCAATTCTGGTGGCCTAGTCTACGGGCTGATGTAACTGCCTTCGTAGCTGCGTGTTCCGTGTATGCTCAGAGTAAGACTCCACGACACCTTCCAGTGGGCCTCCTACAACCCATACCCAATGGAGAGAGGCCCTGGACCCACCTGTCTATGGATTTCATTGTGGAGTTACCCAACTCCCAAGGCAACACTGTTATCCTTATGGTGGTTGACCGGTTCTTAAAGATGTGTCATAGCATTCCACTTAAGAACTTGCCCACTTCTAAGGAACTGGCTTCCATTTTTGCTCAGAAGATCTTTTGCTTACATGGGCTACCCAAGATGATTGTCTCGGACAGGGGTAGTCAGTTTGTCTGCTGGTTCTGGCGAGCCTTTTGTGCACAGTTGGGAATTCAGCTTGCTTTCTCCTCTGCGTATCACCCGCAGTCAAATGGGGCCGCAGAATGAGCCAATCAATCCTTGGAGCAATTCTTACGTTACTATATTTCTGACCATCATAACAACTGGTCAGACTTATTACCGTGGGCAGAGTTTGTTCACAACAGTGCCTTGAATTCTGCTTCCCAATTGTCCCCGTTTATGGCGAATTATGGTTTCCCACCTTCCATGTTGCCTGACTTGTTTGTTCCACAGAGTATTCCTACGTTGGAGGAGCATCTCCGTGGTCTTCGTTCCACTTGGGCACAAGTTCAGGAGGCTCTGCAACATGCTAATGATAGGTACAGACTCCATGCTGACTGCAGATGCCTGCCTGCACCTCCCTACCAGGTTGAGGACAGAGTCAGGCTGGCATCTCGCAACCTCCGACTTTGTTCCTTCTTTGAAGTTTGCACCTCGGTTTATTGGGCCTTTCAGTATCCTTCGCAGGATTAACCCAGTGGCTTACGCCTTGGACCTTCCTCCTAGTACGCGCATCTCAAATGTGTTTCATGTCTTCTTATTGAAACCTTT